>JASAND010020952.1:0-44808 GCA_030248195.1 Trissonchulus latispiculum | reverse complement strand
ACAAGTAACAAAAATGCTCCGCACAAAAGGGGATAATATGTGTGTTGGTCGTCTATGTCTATGTCTATGTCTATGTCTGTCGTTTAATCCGGTTGAGAAAGAAAGTATATAAATCAGCACACACAGCAAGTTTGGGTGGGTGGTTCTATGGCGAAAGTTGTTCAGTTCGATGCGGGCCTTCATTTGACTCCAAATTTGACCACTTTTGAAAATTTTAATTTTTGACCCAAAATCGCCTAAGTCCCCACCCCACCCCACCACAGGCCTCTACAGCCACTTTAGGTACGCACTTCTATGACAAAAGTTGCTCAGTTCGATGCGGGCTTTCATTTGGTACCAAATTTGACCACTTTTGAAAATTTTAATTTTTGACCCAAAATCGCCTAAGTCCCCACCCCACCCCACCACAGCCCTCTACAGCCACTTTAGGTATATACGCACTTCTATGACAAAAGTTGCTCAGTTCGATGCGGGCTTTCATTTGGTACCAAATTTGACCACTTTTGAAAATTTTAATTTTTGACCCAAAATCGCCTAAGTCCCCACCCCACCCCACCACAGCCCTCTACAGCCACTTTAGGTACGCACTTCTATGACAAAAGTTGCTCAGTTCGATGCGGGCTTTCATTTGGTACCAAATTTGACCACTTTTGAAAATTTTAATTTTTGACCCAAAATCGCCTAAGTCCCCACCCCACCCCACCACAGCCCTCTACAGCCACTTTAGGTACGCACTTCTATGACAAAAGTTGCTCAGTTCGATGCGGGCTTTCATTTGGTACCAAATTTGACCACTTTTGAAAAATTTTAGTTTTGACCCAAAATCGCCTAAGTCCCCACCCCCACCCTACCACAGCACTCTACAGCCACTTTGAGCATGCAATTCTATGACAAAAGTTGTTCAGCTCACTTAGCGCTTTCATTTGGTACCAAATTTGACCACTTTTGAAAAATCTTATTTTTGACCACTTGACCCCCTACCCGATTTACCCTTCAAACGGCAAAGTGGAGCCAGTCCAGCAAAATGGGTGGGTCGGACGGCAAAACGGACTCCGGAAATGAGCTGGGCGCACCAGAAAACCCCTATGGACAAAGTTTTGAGAGGCTATGCACAGTCCTATATGGTGTTCTTGGAAGTCGGTACCGACTTGACCCTCCCGACAGCAAAGTGGAACCAGCCCAGCAATATGGGTGGGTCCGACGGCAAAACTGCTTACGGGAATCAATTCGCCGTGCCAGAAAACCTTTGTATGAAAGAATTGAGCTTTCTAAGTTGAATACACAGCGAGAAATTTCGATTTTTCATTTTTCGAATTTTTACCATTTTTGACCGGCCACTGTGGTCGCATGGGAAGTGATAGAGAAACGAGACTTAGCTATTTAGTTAGTTCAATATATGTAGTTTCTGAATATAAAAAGAAATCGGCTCCAGCTCCTAACGTTCGAGCTGCGCAGCGACCACAAAAATGGTCACTTTTCGCTCTGAGCCGACTTTGCGGCGCCGCTGCGGCGCTGTGGCGCACCTGCGGCGCAAAAAGTAGCGATTCTTAAATGGCGCATGGGGTACTACCAGACCCTATACCCCTTTAGGTCCGGCCTCCGCTGCAGATTACGTGAAAGAGGCGGAAAGTCAGGACAATACGACCATTAAATAGGAGAAACCGGAAAAAAAAAAAAAACATCGCCGCCATAACCGGTCCGGTGCACAACTTTTTAACGGAAAGTGATACGGGGCTGAAACTTCGCACACATACTAAACTCGATGTGCTCTACAATTTGCGCATGAAATCTGCGCAGGATCTGCGCAGGATTTTGCGCAGCCTCTGCGCAGCTTATTTTACGGTGTCTCCAGGGACTTTTGACACATATTATAGGGGTCGCTGCCGCGACCCCTATGATATATATATATATATATATATATATATATATATATATATATATATATATAGATATTTGTTATTTTGCTTATAATTTCGAACTGAATCCTATAAATAAATTTAACAAACTACTACAAATTAACAAATTAATTAACAAATTAAGGTAAAAATTGACGTCCTTCTTTTGAGCAATTTGAGTAATTTTCACTCACTTTTCTAAATAATCCTACAATGCGTGCAGTCATTTCAGGTATGGCGGATTAAATCTCACCAAACCAGTATAGTTTTGTTGTATTTATTTTTAAATCATATAGAAGTCTTGTTCTATACAGTATGGAGTTTTGTAAGGGAAGCAATCATAGGAAAGATTGATAAGCCTGCTGGCCTGAGCCGGAGTTCAGCTGATGGCTCTGTGGTGTAGCGGTTAGCACGTCTGTCCCGGGATCAGAAAGGCCGTGATTCGAACCCCGGCTGGGCCAATTCTTTACTTTAAAATATGAATGAAGGGTTGAATCTCCCTTTTCCCTTCTCTCTTCTAGATATTCATTTTTAGAGTGGCTGGACGCCTTCCGTATGGGCTTCTCCTCGGTTTCTTCCTGGACCACCAGGGCTGGTAGAAGTGCCACATGTATAGTGTGTCGAATTTTGTAGGTTCTAAGTCAAACGTGTGTGATGCTTGCAATTCTATATTATCCTCCTCGACATGTCATGTAGCAAAGTGTCGAATTAGCATGAAATTAAAATTAATTTAAATTACCAAAATTAATTTTGCAAAATATCTACTCAAATACTACTTCCGAAGTGTAATGTGGGTAATAGCTAGCCCACGATCACCCCCTTACGAAGTCCCTTCGTATTTTCTAACTTTCGTAGTTTGCCCTAAAATTCCCTTAAAATCCCCTCAATTCCCCTTAAAATATTATATTGTTATTACTGTTGGGAAGCCCAATAATTTTGTATTATGTTGTGTGTAAAACCCTCCTAAATAATTGCAGTGCTAGTTTTATGCTCATATTTTGAAATTCATCCAAACTCTTTAATTTCCCTATTTTCCGAACATAAACTTAACATTGCAGTTATCTTATAATTCGTGTTGGCTTCGGAAGATAGACCCTCCCGTTATCAACGCATAACAATCCTGTCCTTTGACAGTCACCCGACTTTCTAATGAATTGGGAGTTTTCTTTCGTTGCGCTCGGTCGGACCTACAGTATGGGGGGCCCTCCTCTCCCGTTTTCTTCAGCTGCGTCTGTAAGTTCTTTGGTTTTTTCCTTTTTTCAAAATTTCGTTGAAGTCAGCCAGTTTAATCCCCATGCTAATTTTTAACTACTTTCCTATCTATTATTACTTAACTCCTAACTCGCTCCCTTTCCCCCTTTTGTTTCTCAGCGGGGTTGTCCCCGTCCCCCTATGTCTATCTTCCTTAGCTATCTCCCCCTCTCCGTTTCAGTTAACTTCACCTCCGCCCCTAATTCTTGCTGGTGTCCCTCCCCAATTTGTTAGTTAAATTTCCTGTAACATTTGTTGTCCTTTTGTACGCGGGTAGCCCGCTGTATTTTGTTTGTTCCCACTTGGGTTGCCATTTCCCTTCGATTAAAAGGCTCCAGTTGTCTTCTGTTCGACTAATTAATTTATTTAACCTTATCTGTTTAAATTAATTTTTCTTAGGTAGCTAGGTAGAACTCTGGGAATAGCCCGGATTTTATTTATTAACTGAGCTCAAATTTTGTGTGTACCCCAAAATTCTGTCTGGCGCCCGTTGGCGTCCCCCAAAAAACTAGCCCCCTCCCCCTTAGCGAGGTTTGTCAGCGTTGTGTGAGCCGCCTGGACTAAAGATCTCCACCCGCAGTCGACGGTTAGCGTTCCTTGCGCCAGTCCTACGCAGTGGTGCGAGAGATTGCTGGTTAAAGTCCCTAGCTCTCACCATTACATAAGCTGTGGCTGGAGATAACGGTTAAGTAGGCCTGCTTTCCTTAGCAATAGCAATTATGAAGCCAGAGGCAACACAATTAAATTAAATAGGCAGAAGGTAACTCCTAAAACGGTGCTCCGACCAGAATACGCGAATGCCCCCGATTCGTGGGAAGGTTCTCGATCATTTTACTCCGATCCAAACTGAATGGAGGTCCAATCCAATCCAATCCATCCAATCAAAGCGCAGAAACCCTGTCCTAATTGAAAGGTCTCCGTTTGGAGGGCAGGGAGTTGCCAAAAGTTCTCTTTTGGTGTTTGGAATTCAATTTGTAGCATTTTATTATCCCGATGGAACACGTTTAAGATGTCGATGTAAGCTTGTACATTACTTTGACCCACTGTCACAAATGGAGTTTGAAATTGAAACTATTCCACAATTCTTGTACACAATACGAAATGAGTGTTCTGCAATCTGATTGGTTGATGGATGCTAACCTTGAGGTTTTCAGAGATGATTCTGTAGGAACAAGATATGTGGAAATTAGACTCAGAAAAGAGGCAGCTTAGGATTGAACTTCAGTATTTAGTATAAAGGAATGAAGAGTAAAGAATTGGCCCCGCCGGGTATTGAACCACGGCCCTTTTGATCTGCAGAACTACGCAGGTATTACGCATCTATATGGTATCTGTCTCACCAGCATATTCGAAATAGAAAGACAATTGATTCATTGTGTGATGTAATGTGGTGAATTGTTACAATAAAATTATTTTTATATGCCTGCATTTTTATAAGCATGGCTCCGCTAGGCAGTTGCAATTACTGGCACTGAGAATACAACTTGTATCAGATTAGGATGCAGATAAACACCGATGTTATCAGCCTGTATGCAAAAATAGATATTTTGCTTTTTCTGATTGGAATTAGATGTTTTAACGAAGGTAGCCAGGTTTAGTCGTTGGAGTGCATTAGACCAACTTGTTTTTCGGCTCACCACCGGAAACATTTCGTCATTTCGTTCGAAAAATTCTGCCACCTATATGCCTTGGAATTGCATAAGCTAGGATAATGCAAGAAGAAAAATTGTCACTACAGTAAAAAGTCGGAACTCGGGTCTCTGGTTTGATTCGAACCCACGACTTCCGGATTAACGCTCCGACGCTCTGCCAACTCAGCTATCGAGGCTACAGTCGCACCTATACTCAGAAAAATTTTGCATCCAAGTGGGAATGACAATGAATTAATAAGGCCAACAGTGCATAACTGCACTATATATAAGAAGAAGAGTAAGCCACTAGAGGGCTTCTCTTCTTGGCATTGCGTAACGGTGCTTCGCCCACAATACGTGAATGTTCCCCCGTTTGGTGGGGGGCGCTCTATTTGACAAAACATACCCCCTTCAGTTTGGTGGTGAGGTAGCCGAAAAGAGGTCCCCGTTTGGTGGGGGGAGGTGTATCCAACAGCCAATCAAATTGCAAAGACCCCCTCCCCGTTTGGTGGAGGGGTAGAGCAGAGGATTACGGTAGTTTCTGTTTACTTCCAAAATGGGTCCCCGTTTGGTGGTCGGGGTATGCAAAAGGGGTCCCCGTTTGGGGGGGGTATGCAAAAGAGGTCCCCATTTGTTTTGTTATTTTTGTTTTGTTTTGTTTCTCTTTTTCTTTCCCCTTGTTTGTGGGGGAGTCGCCAACAGCCAATCAGATTCAGCCAAACTTAGCCTGACTTGGCGACCCCCCTCCCCAAACGGGGACACCGTTCTGCCTACCCCCCACCAAACGGGGACCCCTTTGTGCTACCCACCTCCAAACGGTGACCTCTTTCTGCTACTCTCTCCACCAAAAGGGGAGGGGGCAGAGATGAAACCGGGTCAGTTCGGGTCACTGTAAGGACCGGGTCATCGGTTCAGGAGCTCTGACCCGGTCTTGACCCGGTATTTTTGAATCGGAGGAATTATTTTGCTGTTATAGGATATTTTTCAAAGTTTTACCAATTTTTCCAACAGAAAACTTCAACAATTACTCAAAAACCAGCAATAGAAATACTCTTAACTTAATCGTTTTTTAAACGCTTGTCGCTGTAGTAGTGTCCTCATAATATTTGTAATGTCCTGTCAAGCTTAGATCTAGGTTTGAAACTACAATGATTGCGTTGAATCTTAACTAAAAAATGTAAACTATTACATGGGCCCTGAGAGTCTAAAATCTTTATTTTAAAATCTAAAATTCTCCATGCTCCATCTACTGTATGTGGTTTATCGCTGCTGCTATTATTTATGGAGGGAGAGGGTCAGACTGTGGGTTTCAAGTCTCGGTAAGAAGGAAAATATGTTATGACTTTGGCAAAGTATTTTGTTCCAATTTGTTTGATTCAAAAAGCTATGTAGTTTACTTCACATTATTGAGTGCAAAATCGTGCAAATCGTTTTGATTCTTTCCGGCTTACTTACAATATTCACTTTCCAAGGCTACTACTTTAAGGAACGCAAAACTTTTGGCCAACTTGATTTTTTAGTCCTCAAAAATGTCCAAAATGGTAAGAAACACTCATCGCACCTCAATAAAGTATTTTAATTTTTTTGCAAGCTTAAACCTGAATTTTCAAAAATACCGGGTCAGGGGTCGACCGGGTCACCGGGTCAGTAAATAGTGACCCGGTTTCATTTCTAGGAGGGGGTATGCTTGTCGATCCCGTCCATCAAACGGGGGAACATTCGCGTATTGTGGTCGGAGCACCGTTACGCAATGCCAAGAAGAGTTTATTCGTCTTCTTATATATAGTGCAATTATGCACTTTTGATAAGGTAGCCGGGCTTAGTCGTTCGAGTGCATTAGACCAACATGTAGCAGGTAAATGTTAAGTTTCACGTTCACGGAAGTTTCAACCGAAGCCTTTCCGTATCTGCTAAAGTATTCAGTTTTCCTTGATTTCGGCAAAATTTAGAAAAACTCTCCGAAACTCAAATTTCGGCTCACCGCCGGAAAGATATCGTATTTGCCTCTATTGGTTCGAATCAAAAAATTCTGCCACCTATATCCTCGGAATTGAATTAAGCTAGAATAATGTAATAAGATAACTTGTTACTACAGCAAAACGTCGGGCCTCTGGTCTCTAGCTTGATTCGAACCCACGACTTCCGGATTAACGCTCCAACTCTCTGCCAACTCAGCTATCGAGGCTACAGTCGCACTAAGCTAGAAAATGTTGGCATCCAAGCGGGAGTGACAATGAATTAATAATGCGTTAATTATGCTTAAAGCTAACACATGCTATGCTAAGCTAGCTATAGCACAGAACAGCTGAAATTTAGTTTATTCCGGTAATGGTACCTCTGCATGAGCTGTAGCGGTGAACTGTACACTTCAGCTCATACCGTCTGTTTATTCCAACTGTCTAAATCGTCGCCATGCTGATTAAAATTGCTGCAAATAAGCAGTACAGGACCAACATAAACTTAATCAATGAGACTGACATAACTGACAATACTATGAATGATGCTAGGACAAACGCAATTAGCAGCAATTTCAATCAACACTAACATTTAATTGACATTCATGAAATTTATACGACATTTTATGACATTTACACCATCATAACTGACACTATGCTAAACTTCTTCAACTGCGGTTCATACAACACTTTTGGCAATAGGCTGAAATACCGCAAGCCATAATCTTAGCTTTATTGCAGAGTGCAAACATTGCTCTTCTGCGTCTGTGGGACTGACGGCCGGTGAATTACCGACTCAGCTAGGGGCAGTTCTGCCTTCACCACCTCAATGTCTTGTTCCACCTCCCGGCCGCTCAGCTGTACGCCCAGAATCGCCGCTGCAACGCGATGAAAGCACAGCCGGATGGAGTCGCCCGACTTGGCGGACACAAAATGACTGGACATTTCGTGTTTGTCGGCCAGCGACTTGTGTCGTTCTGCCTTCACGGTTCGCAGGTGCTCCAGGTCGGTTTTGTTGGCCACCAGGGCCAAGTGGGGCGGTTTCTCCTGCTGACTGGTATACTTGGCCACACAGCTGATCCAGTCTTGGACATTCTCAAAACTGTGAAAATTGGTGATATCGTAGACAAATAGGGCTCCGTGCGCCCCGTAGACGTACTTGTCCAACATCGCTCCGCCTATGGTCTGTCCCCCAATGTCCCAGACCTGAAGGGTAACCTTCACCTGACCCGGTAGGACGACTCGTTTCATGAAAAAGTCCAGACCCACCGTTTGGCGATAGTGCTTTCCGAATTGGTCTTGCGCAAAACGGGTACAGATCGAAGTTTTGCCGCAACTTCCGTCCCCCACAACCACCAACTTTAGGGAATGGTCTGAGTCCTTGTCGTCTTCCAGAGATTCTGCCATTGTGACAATTAATTAGGACAAATTAATTAAGCAACTAATTAGCTGAGGCAATTAAGGCGTATCAGTGCAGAAAACTGTTATAAGGCCAGTGCTTAAGGTATACACTAAGCTTGGGAATAGTTGAACTGAGCTACTGTTGCCAGGCAACCCCCACAGGCCGCTCTATCTTTGAGGTAACGGATTTCTTAAGCAGAAATAATGGAATGTTTCAATAATTTCGATATCCAGTGATGTTTCAAGGACCAATTTAAGTTTATCCCCCCCTAGTTTGGGTGGGGGGGATAAAGTTTAATTGTGGTCAGTAATCAAAATTTGTGTAAAACGGAAACAAGGTGAACTTGGCGTCCTTTTCGTAGTCATTAGAAGTTGTTCCATACGAAGATGAATACAATTTGGATAAAGTTATTCGTTTCGTTAGCTCAGTATAAGCTTACATGTTAAGCTTACAAGTTTAGCCTATATTGAGCTAACGAAAAACTGAATTGAGAAACGGATTTCAGATTCGTGCTCAGCTCCCCCGAAAACGCCTGTATGCAAGTTTCCGGCAAAATTTTTTCCAAAAATTATTCGATTTCTCTTATAACTAACATTCAAAACTTTTAAAAATTTTTTAAAATTTTAAAATTTTTGAATTCATCAGCCTCCAATATGAACCCATACAATAAATAATGCAATAAAGCACAATGCGACACTGAATTAGGCGTATTTATTCAGGTTTTAGTTCTGGGGGGATAAAGTTTAATTGGGGTTCTGGGGGGGGGGGGGGGGTAAAGTTAAATTGGTCCTGTTTCAATAACTGAAACTAAAACAGAAAGTGAAGCTATTTTGGGAAGACCAGAAACGGAAACTGAAACTGAAACTAATTTATGAAAAAACTGAAACCCGGACTGAAACGTGTTTCAGTCTTTCCTTAAAACTTGGAATTTGAAGGTTTTTATAGTAACGACAACTACTCTTTAGGTGCTGATCTCCATATCTCTGATCATATCTCAATTCAACACTCTAATTTTGTAAGTTTTGAAGCACACAGATACTACAGTTTTGAGCTTCGATTCTGTTTTATATTGCTGCAGAAGAGGCCGAATAGCAATTAAATTATGCTTTAGCTTAATAGCGCGAAAGCTGAAAGCCGTTCCTTTTATAGAGAACTGAAACGAACGGAAACGGAAGCCAGAGGGTTCCACTCAGATCGGTTGTCAAAAATTCGGGTCTTATCTCAATTACCCCCCCCCACCACTCAAAATCCTTAAAACTTGACCAAATGAGCTAAAATTTACTATGGCTATGTTTTCGACTACGCTGAGTTCAAATTATAGCAAAATTTTTCGATTTCGCGAAATTCGAGTTTTTCGATTTCTAAGGGAGACCAAGGGAAACCGAAAAATTTTTTGTCTTCGATTTTGCTGAAAAGCTGTACATAGGGGTTTTCGGGGTCGTAGAACACAAATCTGAAGTCCGTTTTTCGATTCAACGTTTAGCTCAGTAGAAGCTAAATTTTTAAGCTTAAGATGTAAGCTTATACTGAGCTAACGAAAAGCTGAATCGGTAAACGGACTTCAGATATTTTGCGATATTTGAACTCAGCGAAGTCGAAAACATATCTATACCAAATTTTAGCTCATTTGGCCAAGTTTTAAGGATTTTGAGTGGTGGGGGGGTAATAAGAACCAAATATTATGGTTATTTCGGTTTTTCAGCCACACAACAGGAATTTCAATTTTAGGCCGTTTGTTCATCCCACACCAATTTTCGACTCCTGCACAAGTCTGACCGGAACCGAAACAAGATTATTTTCGGTAAAGTAAAAGATTCCGGGTCTTTCCCATTATCCCCCCACAGCTCCGTAGAAGTACCGAAGAAGCGCAATTTGACTGATTGAGAATTTAAAAATTTTAGTTTGGTAAGGGGAGACCAAGGGGAACCGAAAAATTTTTTGAAAAAAATTTGTTGAAAACTTGCGTATAGGGGTTTTCTAGGGTGCCGGTTACGAATCTGAAATCAGTTTTTTGACTCAGCTTTTCCTTAGCTTAATATTAGCTAAAGTTGTTAGCTTACGATGTAAGCTTATCCTGAGCTAACGAAAAGCTGAATCGAAAAACCGAGCACCCCAGAAAACCCCTGTACGAAAGTTTTCAGCAAAATTTTTTCAAAAAATTTTTCGGTTCCCCTTGGTCCCCCCTTACCAAACTAGAATTTTTAAATTTTTGAAAATTTTTAAAATTTTTAAAATTTTTAAAATTTTTGCATTTTTGAAATCAGCAGGTCCGAAAACCGACCTCCACCAAATTTCAACTCAATCAGTCAAATTGTGCTTCTGCGGTACTTCATCAGAGCTATGGGGGGATAATGGGAAAGACCCAAGATTCCCGTAGCATTATAGCACTACAAAACTCTAGAATCGTGGGTCCAATGGCCAACAGTCAATCGCGCCGGCTTACGCCCAACATTTTGACATGATGATTGACAGTTAAAAATTGGTCAATTTTGTTCTAAATTTATTTATTAATTGCAAAAAGAATTGTTTGATTTTCAGCATGGTGTAGTCTGTAGGAAACAGATACACAGGTTTCTTGAAACAAAACGGAATTCTATAGAATTTCTGAAAATGTCAGGACTGTGCCCCAGCAAGATGCATCCAATTGTGTTGCTCTCAGGAAGCATCCAAACGGCAATGCTGGTACTACATAATACGTCGACATTTGCTGGCGGAAGCAATCCTAACACAAGGTAGGATTGGTCAATGCTCCCCAGAAAAGGCCGACTGTGTGTCATTTTCTTCTTCAGTCTGGTCAAGGTTAGACCACCGCTCGAAAGCATTCACTTCTGTTGCAGTACCAGCCTGAATTGTCATACTCTTATGTATTATGTACTCTTGCCATCACCAAATTCCAGATTTCCTTTCTTTCAGAACGACATAATCAAATCACCAGAAAACATCTGTTCTGATTTGATTGCTCCGGCCTACACTCACTCACTCCATTCTTTGTATCTGGGAAAAGTGCACCCTTAAAACGTTGCTAACATTCACTGAAGTCCTACTTAAGACTGGCACTTTTCTTTGACACTTCCCCTAATTTAGGGGCTCCCCAAAAATTATCCCTACCAGCTTAACGAGTCAACTTTCCGCAATTCTTTCAGGCTATAGAATGGGAAAAACTGTGTTACTTCTTTCAACTCCCAGAAAATTATAGGCGCAATAAAATTTCATCAGGTCCTAAAACTTCTTTTTTCATAACCGTCTGACTGCTGCTTAATTTATGTCATTGTACAAAGTTGAAGTTTAGCTGTTATGTTAAGACACAATTAGCAAACCTCTCATGTTTAATTTCCTCACTTTTAATGACCCTAATCAGCTCTGACTTTAAAAGAAGTAAAGTTCACACCTGCAGTTAGTTTAAACGTAGTGCATTTTCTGTAGTTCATAAAAGTAGTTCATGTTCGTAACTACAATCAGCACAGCTTTCTATAACAAACATGGAATCACCGACGAAACTTAGTAAATTAATTGGTTAATCAAGTGAAGTATGTTGTTAGTAGCCCAGTGCTTATGTAGCGCTTCTACCAGGCTGAAGGACAAAGAAGAAGAAACCAAGGACAAGCCCGAGACTGGAGGCGTCAAGCACCCTCGTACCCACGAAACCAGGACCTAGAAGAAAGAAGGGAAGAGGGAGGTTCAGCTTCTCACTCATCATTGAAAGTAAAGATTTGGTCCCGCTGGAGATCGAACCACGGCCCTTCTGCTCCAGAGTCACCACTACACCACGGGACCATCAGCTAAACTGCCATATCAGGCTAGCTACCTTTCCTATGCCTGCTTCCCTGATACTTAATAAACGTCATTGGCAAAAGGCTTTTATTACTTGCATGAAGTTGGCTGCAATGGCATGCCACACACGCACACACTCACACACTCACACACTCACTCACACACACACACACACACACACACACACACACACACACACACACACACACACACACACACACACACACAAACACATACACACACAACCTTACAAATAATTTATTGGTTTGTTGGTACAGAGGAAGCGGTTTCCGCCCGTAAACCAGAGATTTGCGCAAGTCAGGCTCTTGTGATCAGCAACCTTTGACTCAGATTAAACCACAAGACCATAAAGTCACGGAAATGGGAACTGTAGGCGGTCTCCCAGGCGGAGAACAGGTTAATAGGGACAGAAGTGCATTTCAGACGTTAAGTGGGACCTGACCAGATTCGGTTGTGTGAATCAGAATTCTATCAGAAGTTTAGGTTTCAGTCAGTTGACTTTGGTGGAAGCCAAACCATAGGGCAAGTTAGTACATTCCTATTGGGAGGTATTTAGCCTAAAGCTTTCTCAGCCATTTTAAAGGTCATAAAATTGCGTAATTATGCAGACCTGCAATGGTCACATTTGATTCATAATAAACCATAAGGCTAAGGCCTAGGCCTAGGGGATTAGGCATCAGAAAAAGCACCTCTGTGCACCACTCTTAACCTATATGTTTCTATTTTTGGAAGACAGTGTTATGGGAATGTGGATTAATTGTCTGCAATGTACGTCTTCATAAAACGACCCTGACTGTGTGAAATCGTAGAGTTATTGCACGACAGTGTAGGAATTCTATTTAGACTACACATACCATTTATTCTATTTAGCACGTTGTCTTCCCTCGCAGAAAGTTTTAGGGTAAAGTCAAGAAGAGTTACTACTAGGCAAGTCGTTCATTAATTTGTCCCTTCTTGTCGTAGAATTTGTTTCCAGCGAGCCCAAAGATTAATGACCTTCGAGTGAAATCAGCTCAATTATTTGGATAAACGTAGGTGTAGGCCTGGAATCCAATTTCTGCTCTGTCTCGAAACTGTTGCTGCCTGCAACTGACACTTTGTATAAAAAGTAACACTTTTTTGGGGAAAAATCATGATTTTTCTCAGAAGCTACGCTAAAGTTATTATTCTATCTAATGTGGAGAGATACTATCCACTCACCTAACGCTCACACTTCTACTACTACTACTACACAGGAAAATACGGACTGCTTAATACACAGTCTCCCTGTGAAGGATCGTAACACCCAGATCGGAGTCTAACTCCAGAATTGTGATACCGACAGACTTTCGTTTGTTTTACTAACAGTTCCAACTGCTTAGAGGTTTGATTACAAATGCCAATGTTAATATGAAAGGTTGAAATCAGGATTGAAAAGAAATATGAAATGTGTCCGCAGCGAGGACCATGGCGGGTATTAAAGTGCTCGATTCTCTTTCTTGTGGTAAACATGCTTCCGAACAGAACAACGAAACGCAGTTTATTACGCTGACTTCAACCGTCCGGAGTGTACGTTAATTGCTAATTAGTGTTTATAACATAAATCTAATTCATAGTATCACATTGTCAATATCAAGAAAATGAAGTAAACGCGGGCTGACAGGCGGAACCAGATAGGATGCAAGGCATTAATCATAGAAAAATGTTTCAAAGACCACTTTCTTATGACCAGTGTAGGCAGGTACTGGCCTATGGAAGCAGTCATCCCAGCTGTGTATAAGACTTTGCCTTTAAAATCTGTTCTCGCGTGCTCTCTTCTTTGTTTCCTATTAAATAGAAGGGAATACAACAGTTCTTGAGCGGGTCTTGCCTGAAAAACTTAATAACTTCTCCACTGAAAGTGCCCTTTTCTCCCTCACTTGAGCTACTATGAACCTGATAACTCCTTCCCTCTGCACATCCCTGTATTTCTTAGACTTAACTTTAACACTCACTTATCAGCATCTTTAACACTGCTTTATTTTGTAACCTACTTCTGGCCGATCGCTTGGAAGTGACATTTTGTTGGTTTGCTATCATCATTTTATAATGCTCAGTTGCTACAAATACAAATATTTGTCACTAAAATGCTTTTCTTAAGTCTTGCTGAATGGCCAGTTTTAAACTAATATAACCCAATATACCATATTCACGTTATAATCATATAATCATGCTTCGCGCAACTGGTCCTTTTTGGTGCGTAGAGTCTAGGTACAAACTATTATGTATCAAAACTCGACATAAATGCGTAGGGAATTGCAGGCAAAATTATCTATTCACTCCTGATTTCTTCTACTATTCAATAATATAATCATCAGTTAGTCACAATTATTCAATCTTCAAGCTGCATGTAACCGTAAGCACCAACATCAGTTAATAAGCCTCCAAATGCCTTCTGCCAATCCGTGGTGTAGTGGTAAGCATGCACCCTTACCATGGTTGGCTAAACTTTGTAACTTCGTCCCTGGTTTTCAGGTCTCATCTCAAATTTCAGGTTCCTCTGTCCCGAACCGGTAGCAAAGGTGCACTGCGTCTGACGCCGACCGGTTGAATTTTGGGAAGAGCTCTATGTCTGTAGTGTAGCATAGGTTCTGGAGTACACTTGGAGGGCAACCATTCCAATTGAAGCGAGCAATTAGAATTGTGGAATGGCTGTAAATTAGGCCGAAATCAGGGCAATGTACAAAATCTCAATATGGGTTGAAAGCTGGATCTGGGGATTGATCGAGCATCCAATCAGACAGTTCGAGTATCCTCACTTTATTCAGTCCTGGCTTTTTACAACCATCTCACCCCAGTCGGTGCTCTGGCGAGGGGCAGTGCCAGCTTAGAACACATGCATTTTTGAGGGAAAGGGGATGCTGACACTGAAAAAATTGTCATATTAATTACCTGAGGTGTACTACAAGGCTATCAGGACCTCCATTACGGCCACCTTAATAGAGATTCTGTGGTAGCTCCACCTGACGGGCGGCCGCCCCTAGGCAATGTCGGTAAATTGCCAAGTGAGATGGGAAATGGATGCTAAAGCTTATTTTTTGCAAGCTCTAGACTTGGCATGATCCTCCACTTATAGCGCAGTAAAAACACAGCGCTATCAGCGGCTCCAATCCTGAATCGGACCTATGCTCTAAAGACTTGTTATTTAAGCTTTTGAGTAGTTTATTTGATTAGTTTGTGGTGTGAAAGACTGCTAGACTATCCCACCCAACGTTAGAACGGTGGTTGGTCGGTTCCAGAATTGAAAAGCAATTAATAAAGCCTACTCCAAAGTTCAGCTCGAGTAATCACTGACCGTGGTTGTAAAATTAATACCGAATTGTTCTTGGACATTTCGGCATTTCTCTGGTCTTAATTTAACCTTAAGTCACTCCCAGTTATGGTGGATGAATGAAACTTTAATGCTTCTCAAAAAATAGTATGTATTAAACTTTGCTGGTCCTGCTATGCTATGAACACAGCTTTGCGGGTACAAAATTTCCCCTGTGAATTTGATTAGGTAACACCTGAACGGGCAAGTAATTTCTTTGTTACCTTAGTCTAGTCCTGAACAATCCAACCTTTGCTTCAAAACTTCACATTTTTCTGTAAGGTTTATTAATTGATACGAAGTTGTTAATAGGCTAATTAATTTGCATAGTACGCAATTCTGGTCAAGGATTCATTCTTCCGATTTTGGATAAATTAATGGTCAAATAGTAATTAATTTATTCCAAAAACTTTTTTAATTTTCCTGCTTTTGTCAGTTGTCGACACTTTCATTTAAACTGTGACATTTTATGCCCCTAAAATATTAATCATCTCCATCATTTCTTGACTAATTAATAACTTGCGTGTACTTAACTGAACTAAACCTTGAGTGATCACTCTATGTCACACCCGGGGCGGGAGGGCTGTGGTTCGACTCCCGGCACTGTTATTGTTTTTTTTCATTTTCATTTTTCATTTCGTTTTTCAAATGGGGAAAATTTTGAAACCCAACTGTCTCATTGCTCCCGGAACAAAGTGTGATTTTATTCCAAAGTTGCCTCAAAGTTTTATAATAAATGTGTCTTCAGCTGCTAAAGGATAGGTGCCGAGAGACGCGCCCCTTTTACCAGTTTTTTTCTCGGTTCTCATTAAAAACTTCTACATTTGGTCTTGCTTTTTCCCTCAGATTTTGGAAAAGAATTAATAGCAACATGTTGTCTTTGTCGTCTGACAAAGTCAGCCAGTTTTGACAAGCTTTTGATTTTTCTTTGCTCTAAATTGCTGCTGGAAAGTTTCTTTTGGTGAAAATCAGTTCGTTTCAAAAGCTTGAAAGCTGTCAGCGCTTGGTTGAGTGAGATTTCTGTGATTTCCGTTCTTGTTCTGTTCAACTGTAGCAAAACTGTTCAAAATGGTTGTCAAAAAGCCAATTTATGACAAGCAATTTTGATCATTTTCTCTGATCGCTTTTCACCTTTTGAAAAGTTGTTGGGATCTTGTAAATGGTCAGACAAACTTATTGAAGGTCAGTAACTAAAGTTCCATATAAACTGCGAATAAATATTTTAATTTTGTGCAAAAACCCACATTGCTTGTGCTGTGTATGTCTTCTAGGAATTGATAAGGTACTACGAACAATTTTACGCGATGGTTAAGCCCGGTTCACACTAGAGCACAAGCACAGAAACAAGCACAATCACTATCGGGTCACACTGGAGATCCAGCATTTATCACACAATTGTCAAGTAATTCAACCTTGTCCTATGAGCAGTCAGCGATGAGAAGGCAAGCGGTCTTACAAGAAAACGAAAGAATATCCATGCCCAACTCAGATCAGCCGGGCACTGTAGTCTACTTGCAGCCTATCGATTCCGGATTTGGAAGCAGGACTCTCTAGGTTGGAGTTCTCTCCAGGGGTCACTTTACCTTTACCTTTACTCTCTGCTTTTGATGTGGTGAAGAAGCCGATAATCTTCCCCACTTAATCATCAAATGTCATCATCTTCCTAACTACTTACAGACTCCAAAGTCCAAACCCTGGGTATATCTTGGCCAGGGAAACCCGACAAGTGGCGGGACATCTATAGTCTAGCAAACTTAAACTGGACCAAAAGAGTAAAGTAGTCGAGATCGGTATCAAATGAAAGGTCTCTTTCAGGAGAACTTGAATATGTATCAATTATGCGGATTTGGGGCCCATATCCCGAAAAATAAAAGTTGTTCCAATCGCTACAAACTTGGGCTCATTTGAAAGCTCTCATGACGCTGAGTGAAAGTTATAATTGGGTCATCTCTCAAAAATGCTGTCTGTGAAAGTTATCCCTCTTTAAACCGCAAAAATGGGCTGTTTGGACACTTTTGGAGGGTTTAATCCAGGCTAGCGAAAGCTGTGAGTTGAATCAAGTCAAACCACTGTGCTACATTATGTGTCTCATCATTATACCCAAGTGTACAAAATCGCAGCTTTGGATGTTTACGCATGCGAAAGATAAGCTAATTTAAACGAACTTTAAAAGTGCCGCCGTGTCGGTTCCTTTGAAGTTCGTTTAAATTAGCTTATCTCACGCATGCATAGAGATCCAATGCTGCAATTTTGTACACTTGGGTATAATGATGAGACGCATAATGTAGCACAGTGGCTTGACTTGATTCAGCTCACAGCTTTCGCTAGCCTGGATTAAACCCTCCAAAAGTGTCCAAACAGCCCATTTTTGCGGTTTAAAGAGGGATAACTTTCACAAACAGCATTTTTGAGCGATGACCCAATTATAACGTTTACTCAGCGTGATGAGAGCTTTCAAATGAGCCCAAGTTTGTAGCGATTGGAGCAACTTTTATTTTTCGGGATATGGGCCCGCTTGAACCACGTGCCGCCCCAAATCAGCATAATTGATGCATATTCAAGTTCTCCTGAAAGAGACCTTTCATTTGATACCAAACTCGACTACTTTACGTTTATTTTTTCTATTCCTACAGTTTCTAAAATTTCTGAAATTTGAAATTCTAAAACTTTAGAATTTTTTAAAATTTTTGAAATATCTGATTTCTGAGCTTTCAGAAAATATATACATTGTCATACTTAACTTGAATAATAAACTCTCCACAAAATTCACTCTTTTGGCCCAGTTTAAGTTTGCAAGACTATAGCATAGCTGGCCTGGCTCATATGCATTGCGATGAGACAGCACCTAGAGTGAGGGAAAGAGAGAATGAGAGAGAATTGTAAGCTGCTCGGCATCACTATTGTAAGGGAAGCAGGCATAGGAAAGATTGATAAGCCTGATATGGGAGCTCAGCTGATGTTCCCGTGGTGTAGTGGTTAGTATAGCTTGTAATGACTGAATACAATGGCGGAAGCAATCTCAAAAAACAATTTCATATTTTTGTAGTTAAGTTTGTTACATTTTCCCTCTTCTTTAAAAGAGTCAGCCATAAATTTAAAAACATTTATCTTTTCTTCTGGTAAAGTTTCTTTAATTGAATTCTAGTCTGGCCTGTAAAATTCTCCAGAAATGGGATCCAGTTTTTCCGGTGGGCGTCTTTGTCTTGTGGGATAGCGTCTTTGAAATACCGAGGGGAGAGTTTCTGGGGAGGAGGATGAATTAAATGTTCCAGATGTGGAGGGCGATGACCCTGCGAAAGTGGAATTGGAAAGATTAGGATCAATGTCATTTGAAAGTTCCGTAGAAGAGTTAGGGGAGGAAACGGTTCCGTGATCATTGGCACCACTGGCGTGTGGGGAACCGTGATCACTGGCGGAATCAGGGCTAGGAATGTTGAGAAGTCCTTGCGGTTCGACGGGCTGTGCGATGTTCGGCCTTCGAATATTAACAATATACTTCCCACAGTCCGTCTCTTTTACGTTGTTATCGGAAACGTCAGCTTGCGATTTCAAAGGAATCACTTTTCGCCGATTGATGGTTTTCCATGGAGGAAAAGTCTTTCTTGGCACATCGACGTCTGCCATGTCTTTGTCCTGCCTTTGGTGGAAAGGCTTGAGACGGTTGAAGTGCACAACTTTCCTGTGTCTTGGGTTGCTTTGTAGTTGAATACGGTAGCTCACATCGGACAGTCGTTTCACCACTTTGTACGGGCCGTCCCATCTCTTGTGTAGTTTTCCAGACTTCCCTTGTCCGACGAGAATATCTCTGAGCAGTACAAGATCACCATCTTGATAAGGCTGACCCCAGACGTTTCTGTCGTAGTACGCTTTCTGACGTCTTTGTTCAAGAAGACCAGCTGCCCGCACTGCTTTGTTAGCGGCTTCGACCTCCATTTTTACCATCCCAGCGTATGAATTGATATTAGTTTCACTGTGTGGAAGATTGAAGAAATCGTCTGCAGGTGATCTAATCTCTTGGCCAAAAACCAAACGATTAGGGGTGTACCCAGTAGTAGCATGAACACTGGATCTGTAAGCACCCATAAGAAAAGGTAGCCAGACGTCCCAATCTCTTTCGTTTTCACTCACATAGGCCTGAAGCATGGATTTGATCGTTCTGTTCACTCTTTCAACCATTCCAGCACCTTCTGGATGATAAGGCGAAGATCTAGTTTTCTTTACACACAGCATGTCGCACATCGCTTTCATAACTTTATTATCAAAATTTCTTCCTTGATCTGAATGGATTGTTTCAGGAATTCCATATCGGGAAATGAACTGAGTAGCTATTGTATTAGCAACGGATCTTGCTGTTATCGAGGACATCGGATAGGCTTCTGCAAACTTGGTAAAACTGTCAACTACGACCAAGATGTGCTGTTTACCACGGTAGGTACGAGGAAACGGTCCCATCATATCTATCACAACACGTTGAAATGGTCTTCCCACAGCAATTGGTTGTAAAGGTGCCTTCCGACTGTGGACGTCAGGTTTTACCTTCTGGCAAATCGGACAGGAAGCACAGTATTCTTCCACGTCTTTTCTCCAACCTGGCCAGAAAAACTTTGGGCGAATCCTTTCCCTGACTTTAGCTGCAGCCACATGACCGGCCATCGGAATGTCATGAGACATCTTCAGAATCGTGGTCACCGAGTCTTTAGGCATCACAGCTTGCATCCAAGTCTCTGAGTTGGTTCCTTCGTACTTACGATATAGTATTCCATTCTGTATGCGCAAAGCTGCAAATTGATCTATCAGACCTCGTCGAAAATGACTGGACCTATTCTTGTCATTTTCTGAAGGTTTCCGTCGCTTCACTATCAGCTGATACAGAAACTTTATGTCCTCATCTTTCTTCTGAAGTTGTCGAATTGGTAGCTCCTTGGTGCTGTCTTCTCGACCGATAGTCGCTGCTACTTCTTCTCCATACCCTTTGTATTCCGGAGGCAGGAGAGTTTGAACTTTTTTGCACCAAGAGCAGGAACAGTCACTCAGTCTTGATAGCGCGTCTGCATTTGAATGCATCCTGCCCGGACGAAGCTGAATTTCATAGTCGTACTCAGCCAATGTTTCGAACCATCTGCCAAGTTGTCCTTCCGCGTCTTTCAGTTTATGGATCCACTGAAGCGCTGAATGATCTGTGCGGACGACAAATTTCTTCCCAAGAAGATACGGTCTGAAATGTCGCACAAACTCAACAATGGCAAGTAGTTCTCTTCGAGTGACACAGTACTTCCTTTCTGCTTTTGACAAGGTCTTGCTGGCATATCCAATGGTCCGTTCTTTGCCTTCCTGGATCTGAGACAGTTCTCCGCCTATGGCCCATCCGGATGCATCAGTATCCAAAACGAAGGTTGATGTGATGTCGAATCTTGGATAAGCCAGTACCGGTGCCGTCGTTAGCGCTTTCTTCAGTTTGTCAAAGGCGACCTGGCAATCCGTAGATCACTGAAATGTTGTATCTTTCTGCGTCAATCGGGTTAGTGGCTGAACAATGGCTGCAAAATTCTTGATGTACTGCCGGTGATATGATGCGAATCCCAGGAACGAAAGTAGTTCACTTACTCCTGTTGGCTGTTTCCAGTGATTAACCTTTGTTGTGGCACGTGGATCAACGCGAATTCCAGCTGACGAGAGAATATGACCAAGGTACTTTATTTCGGTCTTCAGAAATTCACATTTCTGAGGCTTGATCTTCATCCCTGCGTTTGCCAACTTTTCCAAAACTCGTGCCAACTTTAGTCGATGTTCTTCGTACGTGGTTCCGAAAACGAGGATATCATCCAGATAGACTATGCAATCCTCGCAGTCGAGACCACCGAATATTCTCTGCATCGTTCTCTGAAACGTCGCTGGAGCTCCTGTGAGACCAAACGGCATCACGTTGAATTGGTATAAACCAAACGGTGTGATGAAGGCGGTTTTGCTTTTGCTTTCTTCATCCATCTCAATTTGCCAGTAGCCGCTGATCAGATCAAGACTACTGAAGTATTTAGCTCCACCGAGCTTATCGATGCAGTCCTGGATATTAGGCAAAGGAAAACTATCCTTGCGTGTGAGATCGTTGAGCCATCGAAAATCCACGCAGAAACGCTTCGTTCCATCCTTTTTCGGAACAATCACAATCGGAGATGCCCAAGGTGAATCTGATTCCACAATGACGTCTTTGTCGAGCATATCCTTGATCATTTGCTTCACATCTTCTAACAAATGAGGAGGAACACGCCTTGCCTTTTGCTTGAAAGGCATAGCGCCCTGGACATCAATCTTATGCGTTGTGACGTTGCACTTCCCATAATCTGTTGCAGAGAAAGCAAACGAGTCTTTGTATCTGACGAGGAGTTCCCACAAAGCCTGTTTTTCTGAAGCATTTTCAATGTGCTCCAGGTCGAGCAATGCCTTCAGTTTTTCAGACTTCTCAGCGTCAGAGAGTTCCTGGATTTCCAAGATATTTTCTGCATCTACTCTTCGGACTTCCACTTGAGTGTACAGTTCCTGAAAGTCCACCGCATCTTCTATACGTGTGAAGGTACCAAGCTTCGTATTCTTGTTCACCACCTTCCGATACGCAGTCGGATTCACCAGTGCAACCAGGAAGCACCCACTCTTCGGCTTCACCAAAGCACTTGGTACAGTTCCAATCCCTTTCCGATTGAATCTGTAGAATTCATCGACCACTCCAACCATATCGTTGAAGGATTCTTTGTCGTTGATCATCGAAACCGGAACCAGCTGAACTGAGAATGGTTCCACTACAGCTTGGACAGCAGATTGAACATCACAACTTACTGCCGGTGAGTTGTCTCTCTGTTCAAACCAAGCTTTGCCAGACGAACAACGCAAACACCATTCATCCAGATCAACACAGAATTTGTTCTTCTTCAGGAAATCTGAACCCAGAATGGCTGGTCTACTCAAACCTTCGACCACCACAACTTCATGGCTTTCAGAAAGCCCACACACAGAAATCGTAACCAAAACCACACCAAGAACTACCAACTTAGCACCATTGGCTACTTGAAGGCTAACATCCGACTTTTTCAGTCGATCCAACCAGTCATTACCTAGCACTTTACTACACACATCTTTTCGGATCAGTGTTTTGGCTGAACCGGAATCGACTAGAGCGTTAACCTTTTGGCTGTTCATTTTTAAGACTACTTCAGGACACTTTGTAGGTAGTTGGGTCTCTCTAGTAGCTTCTGATGATAGACCCAAGACATCAGAAGCTGCTAGTTTAAATCCGGTGGAGATGGACACTGAGACTTTATATGGCCTTTACCGCCACAACGAAAGCAGACAATACTTTTCCGAACACTGGAGTTGTTGGCTTTAGACGAATCTTTAAAGGTTGTACCTCGACCACGCTGAACTGATTGGGTCGTTACTCTACCAGAAAACTTTCTGAACCTATCCTGATTGTTGCGGCTGGTGGAGGGCGTCGCCTGCAGTGCAGTAACCTCATGAGTTGACAGTTGTGAAAGTCGTTCTTCAATCCTAGCTGCTATGTAATCATCTAGATTATTCTTACTACAGAACTCACTGTTACTGCTGCTGGCATCGCTTTCGTAGCTGTATACCTCGCTAACAGAAGCTGAATCCTTTTTAACTTGTTTACCTTTCTCGTGACTTTCGATGAATTCAAACCTTTGAGCCTTTAAAAGGGCATCTGATGTATCCGTTGGCCAAGATTCTCTCACTTTGCGCCGTAGGGAGTTGGGTTGCAGCCCGGAAATAAACTTGTCTTTGATAAGACTGTCACGAATATCCAGAGGAGCACCTGGGTAGAGCTTGTCAACCAGGCTTTCAATGCCGCATTTATGTTGTTCAAGAGTCTCATCAGGTTTTCTTTGCCTGTCGTGTAACTGACCTTCGTACAAAAGTCTCTTTGATTCAGGGTCGAACTTGTTGATGAGGGCCTTTTTGATGCCTGGACGGTTGATAGGATCACCGGGGTCCGGGTGCCAAGGGCCATCACGAATGGTTTCGGGCAAACTTTTGAATACCTGACGGGCATGACCAGTTAGCGAAAAGAACAACCAATCTTTGGTCTTTAGATCATCCCAGCCATTCAGTCTTTGACAGACTTCAAATTCTTCCATCCATTGCTTGAATGATTTGGAGCCGTCGTATTTGGATGGCTGTGGACCAATCATCATCTGATATAGTCCCTGTTGACCATTGAGATTAGGCTGAGGTCCATCTGCCATTTTCACCCAACTTAGAAAAGGTTATCCGCTGCCACCAAATGTAACAAGCAGCTATTGGAACAACTATAGCAACTCTAAGAGCATAAGACTATAGCTTGTAATGACTGAATACAATGGCGGAAGCAATCTCAAAAAACAATTTCATATTTTTGTAGTTAAGTTTGTTACAGTTAGCATGTCTGCTCCGGAGTAGAAGGGCCGTGGTTTGATCCCCAGCGGGACTAATTCTTTACTTTCAGTGGTGCGTGAAAAGCTGACCTCCCTCTTCCCTTCTCTCTTCTAGGTCCTGGTTTCGTAGGTACGAGGGTGCCTGACGCCTCCCGTTCGGGCTTGTCCTTGGTTTCTTCTTGGTCCATCAGAAAAGAGCTGCATTATTCTTTACTATGCCTAATATTGCTCCAACTGTGAAGTAGGGAAACTACGCACAACGGGTGACTGTCTCAGGTGACGCTGTGTAGCCACCTGTTGCCACCCTTTCGCGATAAGCTACAACCTGTATGAGCAATGTTGGATTTTAATAACCTTTTTCTTGATGTCCGTCCAATACGTAGCCAGAATATGTACAAATTTGACCTGTGCTGCTTTCTAGCAAGTGTTTTAGGACTTTTAAATTTTTGCACAGCGTCACCACACAACGCACCCCACCACTTGGCTGAGATGTAGTCAACCGCTCAGCTGTCAATCCGATTACAGAACCCCAATTCCCCCTTGATGCAGAGAACGTGCATCCTTATTTTTTCTAAAATAGCAGGCGGCTGTTTGCTTCTATAATCTGACCACCTGTAGGTTGTGTCCTGGCAACCAAGGGTACTACTGGTTACTGCTACTACTACTACTACTACTGCTAATGCATCATCTTCCTGTCTGGCAAGCTGATTTGACCGGGTCCGCTGTTTCATTGACCTCTTTTATTGTCTTCCATTAGAGGTTTTGGTCTGAGAATAGGAATAGACTGTCTTCTATTAAACAAATGGTAGGTTCTGCTATCTGATTGGCTGTAGGCAATTGCCCTTTAGATAAGGGTTGTGCAAAATAAAACGGGCTGTATGGAGTCCAAGCCAGACATGGGCAGGAGGGAAAGTTCTGGGGGGGGGGTGAGCCGGGCCGCCGGAAAACCAGATTTTTCAGGTTTTTTGCCCAAAAACCCGGAAAAATCCGGATTCTGGGGGGGGTGAGGGATCCCTTTGGGGTGAGGTCCAGGTCTGGAGGGGGGGATGAAAACCGTATGTATGTATGTATGGTTCAAGCTCCCCCTCTACCCGGACAATGTACAAGCTCTACCGTCACCTGAAGCAGTAGGCTAAACGGAGTACGGCGGTGGCTGTAAGTGCTTAGCGGTAAACAGGAATGGCAGGACAAGAGGTTGCCCCATCGACATTTTAAGCAATACCAAATCTCAATTGAATTTCGATTGAAAATTTCCTACCCAATACCCGATCTTACTTAATTTATGAAGTGGAATATTTTGTTAGAATCCTTGTACAATAAATTGTTAAAAAACTCTGCATAATTATTCTTTTTCGGTTAGAATACGGTTACGTTAATAAGGTTACGTTGTACATAGCAATAACCTCGTATGAGCCCGCTTTCGTGTGCATTTTTGAATTCGACTTCGCCTACACCATTTTATATCTTCTATCTTTTAAATACCGTTTCAGTTACATTTATGTAACGACCCATAAAAGCTAGAAATGAACATCACTGATTTCGAAAGAAACAAACTTCCTTTTTAAGCATAAGAAGTGAAAAAAAAACAGAATTCCTTTTGAAATGGACACTTTCCTGTCGTCTGGACAAGTGCGTTTTCCCCCCATTTCTTTAGAATTGATCCCTGTGAGTCCAATTATTATAATTGCATTCTTATTTCTGTCTAATGGGATAAGTTTACAGAAAGTTTGTGTCTTTGCGTCATTCTCAGCTGTGATTAGTTGGGAAGGGGCTCCCTGCGGAAGTTCCCAAACCGCCATTTCTTTCCTACTTTCGCCCTTTTAACTGTGATGATCACAGGCATTATCTCAGATCTCTAAAGAGCCCTTTGGCCGTCTGCATCCAATTGCCTGGGGGTAGATTTTGGAGTACTGTAAAAGCTTTTAAACTTTTTTGTAAAACATTGTCTCAACACATTTAGGTTCTACTTAAGCCAAACGTTGACACCAATTTGACAAGATTAATTTGTCTGGCATTTTTCGCCAGTTTGTGGTGGTATATATGTAGGTTGAATTATTTTGGTCTCAATAACACACACTGTCAGTCTTCGGAAAAGTTCGGATTTGGATTAGTATTATCTGCAGATAGATCATGGATGCAAAACCATTATTCTAAAGTCCCGATCCTGCAAATGTTTCGACGGTTTCGGTTCCGACATGTGCTATATTTTATTTTTGGGAACCGTGTGAACACACAGTAATTTACAGACTTTCATAATTTAAATTCTACCATTACTACCATTGTTGTTCTAGTAGCAGGAATTCTGTAAAATTTTTGAAAGCAATAGATCAAAAAAAACAAGTGATCTGTATTTTGACGAAAATTTCTTTTCATGTACTTCCAACACATCCACAGTTTGTCATTCTAATCTCCATTCTAGTTGCTGTGTGCTACACGCTTGAGGGGCTCAATTGGTGGAGCATCGGCTCAGTTAAACCGAAGGCTATGGGTTCGATTCCCACCTCAAAGTTGAATTTTTCTAATTTTCTTTTCTACTTCCCCCCATGATGTTGTCCTGAGAAGTCAGACGGACCTGCTATCCTTCAGATAATTACATAGTCTGCGCAGATCCTCTCCAGATCTCTGATTATCTAGACAGATTTAAGCACAGAGTAATCCGATCTACCTTAGTCTAATCTTTGAGAACAAGGAGTGTGTCTTTGGTGCGTCCTTAATTCCTCGGCGTTTTTCCGATATTTCATGTAGGTATGTAGATTTTTGCTAGGTACATAATTAACGTCATGTTAAGTTTGAGATCTATATCTGTAAATCAATGTATAAATCGATATTTTGATGTTTCATGGAGAATTGATAAATTATTTTCTAATGTTAATCTGAGATCACCTGTTTTCAGTCCCCTGTTTTCTCTTGCCAATTTTCACCGATTATATCAGACGATGTCAGAAGTTTTTAAGGAGTTTTTCTTTGAATTGTTATTTAAAAGGTTTGCTTCTTTGCCACATGGACAGGTGCTGAAGTTACAATTAAATTTCTTTACATAGAACTTGCATTCTGAACTATTTCGGGCATCAATGTAATTCAGCACCTAAGCCTGGTTTAATAAATATCGAAACCTGAATGCTAAAAGGGCAAAAACCTACTCATATTGTTCGTACATGCTAAAGATGGGCAAATTCTATTGAACAAACGGTTTTAGTATTCAGTGGAAAATTTTTATTCCGCTGGAACGGACGGAATCTATTCCCCGGCTTTATTGTATGCAATGCATGTATGTTGTTGAAATTCTCCAATGCCTCCTCTATCTTTAACACATGGACTAGTATATGTTTTTTAAAGTCAACCCAAAACAATAAAAGTAACGGTATCAGCTTTTGGAAAACATGCATCGGAGTCTGTTCCTAAAGTTTCATTGAGTTCTGCGGTATAAATCATCTGAAATAAAGCAATACGCTTCGGCGTTATTTGTAACTCAAATACTCAGCAGCCTTTTATCGATTGGTAAACGTTCACATACATAATTCAGTAATAATTCGCAGAAGTGCACACGAACTTGAGATTTTACCAGACCACTAATTTTTTCATTAGTTACGATTAGTTATTTAATTAACAATAAATCTAGGCCAATTAATTCTGAATTTTATTTCGTGCTAAGGCCTGGTATTGGGAATCATCTGAGAAATCTTTACAGCAGAAGTTGAAATGGTGCAGTGGTTAAGACATTTTGCTGCTACCGCAATGATCCGGGTACGATTCCCGGTTGGATGAAATTTCCAATTTTATAAAAAGGTTTAAAAAAGACATACAGAAGTTTAGTACTGGTGTTAAATATGCAAAAAGAAGATCCTTAACTTTATAGGTTATAGAACGTGGTCTGTAAACATGATGACTACAAAATTTTTGAGGCGCCAAAAACGTAGGACGTTACGAGAATATGGCTATTTGTCTCTGTGCCCAAAATTTTGAAGACATTCTGTGGAATACAGTCTGTGGAAGCTGTCTCAAATTAGATTACATGAGAATGCGGTTCATGATGGTGAACTAAATAAATTGATAAATTCGAATCCGGAAATCTTATTTACGATTACGATACGTCCAAAGCTCAACAGCGGAATGTTGCCCCTTTTAGGGCATATTTGTTGGTTTGCCGCTACTTCCGAAGGAAAAGGGCAAACCCTTATTCTCGTCGTGTTATTGGGTTGTCGCATTTTATAAAAAAAAGACAACCCTTTGATATGGCTAAGTTTCTTTATTTATTGGGTTGTCGCATTTTTTTAAAAAAAAGACAACCCTTTGATATGGCTAAGTTTCTTTATTTATTTATTATTCCGGTCAACATTTGTGTCCCCCCCTTTTTCTCGAGATTGGCTGGACCGATCGGGCTGAAATTCTCACCATAGTTGGAGGGTGACCTAAAGTGCTCCCGTTTGTGGGGTTCAGCCCGATAGCTCCCGGATTCCGGGAATGGCGGCTCCCGGAAGTTTTAAAAATGGTAAGGGGGGACCAAGGGAAACGTAAAAATTTTTTGTCTCCTATTTTGCTTAAAAGTTGGTCATAGGGTAATTCGACCACGCTGATTTCGAAACTGAAATCGAAATTTCCGGAAAATTTCCGGATTTCGAGATATTCGACCCGGAAAATTCCGGATTTTGAAAAATTTCTCCAAAAGTGGTCGATATGGTACTCAAATGAAAGAGCTCGCCGAGCTAAACAACTTTCCTTCTTGCGACATTTTCCGGAAATGCGTCTAGCGAAAGTTATAGCCGAAAAACTGAAAATCCGGGAATTCACGAAAACCCTGATTTTGGACTTAAAACTTTTTGTCGCAAATTTTGCTTAAAAGTTGGTCATAGGGTAATTCGACCACGCTCATTTCGAAACTGGAATCGAAATTTCCGGAAAATTTCCGGTTTTCGAGATATTCGATCCGGAAAATTCCGGATTTTGAACAATTTCTTCAAAAGTAGTCGATATGGTACTCAAATGAAAGAGCTCGTCGAGCTGAAGAACTTTCCTTCTTGCAACGTTTTCCGGAAATGCGTCTAGTGAAAGTTATAGCCGAAAAACTGAAAATCCGGTAATTCCCAGAAAACCCGAATTTTTAAAAATTGTCTCAAAAGTAGTCAATATGGTACTCATTTGAAAGACCTAGACGTGTAGAAAAAAATTGGAATATAACCAAAAAGTGAAAATGTACCAAACTGAGTTTTGGCCGTATATATATAAGAGGAACAAATGACGCGTTTTGAATTACGCCCTTTGATATAAGAGAAAAATGGCTGCGACAACCCGTTGATGCCGGTAGGATTTATTTATTTATTATTCCGGTCAACATTTGTGTCCCCCCCATTTTCTCGAGATTGGCTGGACCGATCGGGCTGAAATTCTCACCATAGTTGTAGGGCGACCTGAAGTGCTCCCGTTTGTAAGGGCATCCCGATATCTCCCGGATTCCGGGAATGGCGGCTCCCGGAATTTTTAAAAATGGTAAGGGGGGACCAAGGGAAACGTAAAAATTTTTTGTCTCCGATTTCGCTCAAAAGTTGGTCATAGGGTAATTCGACCGCGCTGATTTCGAAACCGAAATCGAAATTTCCGGAAAGTTTACGGATTTCGAGATATTGGACCCGGAAAATTCCGGATTTTGGAAAACTTCTCCGAAAGTGGTCGATATGGAGTTCAACTGAAAGAGCTCGTCGAGCTTAACAACTTTTCTTCTTGCGACATTTTCCGGAAATGCGTCTAGCGAAAGTTATAGCCGAAAAACTGAAAATCCGGGAATTCACGAAAACCCGGATTTTGGACTTAAAAATTTTTTGTCTCCGATTTTGCTCAAAAGTTGGTCATAGGGTAATTCGACCACGCTGATTTCGAAACTGGAATCGAAATTTCCGGAAAGTTTACGGATTTCGAGATATTGGACCCGGAAGATTCCGGATTTTGGAAAACTTCTCCGAAAGTGGTCGACATGGTACTCAAATGAAAGAGCTCGTCGAGCTTAACAACTTTCCTTCTTGCGACATTTTCCGGAAATGCGTCCAGCGAAAGTTATGGCCGAAAAACCGAAAATCCGGGAATTCCCGGAAAAACCGAATTTCTAAGAATTGTCACAAAAGTAGACTCTATGGTACTCATTCGAAAGCTCTTAGCGAGTAGGAAAAAAGTTGCAATAGCACCAAAGCCTGAAAATGTACCAAAACTGAGTTTTCGCCCTTTAGATAAGAGGAAAATGGCTGCGACAACCCGTTGATGCCGGTAGGATTTATTATTCTTCTTCTTCTTCTTCTTCTTCTTGTCCCCCCCTATTAACTCAAGCTAGGCTCAACGCCCGGAGCTGAAATTTGGTGGGTATGTGGGGGTTGGTCCCAAACCTGGCCCATTTTAATTTCATCGCTCTAGACCCACCCAGTCGACCAGGGCAGGGAATTTAATTTTTTAAAATGGTTCTGGTTTAAGGTGCTGGTTTCCTTTCGGGTATTTTTGTCTCATACGGCTTTAATCCTTTAAGTAAATGGCTAAAACTTACGAAATAACCTATTTCCGTGCTATTTAACATTCTCGGACCAGTACCGTATTTTTAGGCCAAAAGATAAGAAAGTTTTGGTTTTTGGCCTTAGGCTCTCAGTAGGTAGACAAGACACGGGATTGGTTGTTATGGCTGGAAATAGGGCACGAAAATGAACATTTTTGCTTTTACAACCTTTGATCTATCTCCAGTGGTTAAGTCAGTATAAGCAAAAAACTGGTTTTATGGTCAAAAAATGGCCATTTTTGAGGAAATCAATTTTTTCAAAATTACTGCCACATGTTAAGGACAAAGTTGGCTTATTTATACTCAATCGATACAGCGTCGAAATGCCCTTTTGATGAATGCATATTAGCCGGAGTTTATTGCGTTATGCTATAGATTTGGCCGAAAAACCATTTTGGCAAAACTGCGGTTATTTTGTTTCGAACATCGATTTCTCAAAAACTACTCGACGGATTCCGGAGATTTTTTCCAGAATCGAAATTCGCACTTCTGCGGAGGGACGTGTTTCTTGATTTGGGCTAAAACTTATCGAGTTGCAAGAAAACTCAATGTGAAGTTGCGAAATTTCGTGTAACCGTGCATTTGGCCGATTTTCTTGACCGTTAAGACCTGCTGAACCAAATCCAAAAAAACGTCCCTCGGCCCGTATGTCCTTCATATAGTGGCACAAAAAGAACTTTTGGCCGATTCTTCAGTTTTACGAAATCGATGTTCAAAAATTTTCGGTCGATATTCAGCCTGTCAGATGCCAGTATATTGGAAGATTTTTTGCTAATTTTTTGCTAATTTTGCTGGTTTCGTAAGTCCATGTGAATGTCCTGATTATAAGCTTTAAAACGATGTATAGAGCTCTTTCGAACTCCCAAAACTGCGAAAGTTATAGCGTTTTAAAAGAACCACCACAAATGCACTGCACAAAAGGATACCAGCACCTTAAAGGGGGGTTCTGGTTCTCTGGCAAGGCGATTCTCAAAAATGGTCGAAAACTTTTTCTCTCCGATTTGGTTGAAAAGCATGTCCTGGGGTAATTCGGGGACGTAGATTCCAAATCTGCAATCGAAGTTTTTCTAGCTTTTGTGAATCTCGAGATATGGCCAAAAGTTACACTGTTGGAGACCGCAAAAGTGAGCAAACGGCCCAGAAACGCCTAATATCTGTATTTTTTGAAGTCGTTAGTCAAGTTTAGCCGGTGGATTTGCTAGGACACCCTTTAAAAAGAAGTGTTAAGTAACTTTTAGCGATATTTAGAAGATTATTTCTTATCCCAACTGCCCTTTTATGGGCAACCATTTTCAGGTGAAGGTGTCAAAAATGGATAAAATCTTTTAATCTCGGATTTGATTGAAAAGTAAGTCCTGGGGTAATTCGGGGGCGTAGGCTCCAAATCTGCAATCGCAATTTCTCTAGCTTTTGTGAATATCGATTTAGGGTAAAAAGTTACACCGTTGGAGTCCGCAAAAGTGGGCAAATTGTTTAGAAAAGCCTAATATCAGCAATTTTTTCGAAGCCGGTAGTCAAGTTGAGCTCGTGGATTTGCTAGGACTCCCTTTGAGAGGGTGTTTCAAGTAACTTTTAGCGATATTTAGTGAAAAATTACTTATCCCAACTGCCCTTTCAAGGGCAACCATTTCTAGAAAAGTCTTTGTCCCAACTACCCTTTCAGAGGCAACCATTTCCCGAAAATCGAAAATCGAAAATTTTTTGTTTCCGAATTGGTTGCAAAGTCGGTCATAGGGTAATTCGAGGACGCCAATTCCAAATGTGCAATAGAAGTATTTCTTAGCTTGATTGCATTAGCAAAAAGATTGTTGAACTATAAAAAGGCTTTAAGCTCAAAGCTTCTTGTGGCGACTGACCATATTACGACAAGTATTCACCGTGAAAAACACCTTATCCCAACTGTTGATTTAAGGGCAACCAATTCGATGGAAAACGCCTTATCCCAACTGTCCCGTTAAGGGAAGCCATTTCCAGGGAAACCTTAGTATTATTATTGTTGTATTATTGGTTTGCCGCTACTTCCGAAGGAAAAGAAGAACAAGAAGAAGGTCTCAACGAGCTATAAAATAGTTGTAATAGGGCCAAATCCTGAAAATGTACTAATTTCGAGTTTTGACCCTCGATACGCTGATGTTGCAATAATCGACTAAAAAGAAAAGTTGTCGAATCCTGCTGATTTTGAGATCATTCGAAAGCTCTCAACGAGCTAAGAAAAAGCTGTTATTGGGCCAAACCTTGAAAATGTACGAAATTCGAGTTTTGGCCCTCGATACGCTGATGTTGCAAATCGGCCAAGACTGAAAGTTGTCTGTGAGCAAATTGCCAAGAAAGGCCTAATATCAGTGCTTTTTCGAACGCGTTAGTCAAGTTGAGCTGGTGGATTTGCCAGGACGCCCTTTAAGAGGGTGTATCAAATAACCTTTAGCGATATTTGGTCAAAGATTCGTTATCCCAACTGCCCTTTTAAGGGCAACCATTTTCAGAGAACAACACGGAAAATGCTCTTTGTCATCGATTTGACTGAAAATCGACGCTACAAAGTTTGCTGCCTACAGAAAGAAGCGGCGGCAAACCATTCATGCCAATTTAGCTTGTTTACATTGATCCCGAACCCAGATTATTAAACGCTGCCTGTGATAGGGAGAACTAAGATTAAGGTATTTAACTAAGTTTAACCTGTTTCTTCATCCGCTTTCTCTACCAAGCGAATTACGAATTTAGATTAGGCCTGAATCAAGAATTAAGCAAAATAATTTGACCTTTTCCGAAAAGGTAATTACAGAAATAAAGTTTCCTATGTGTAGCATGTGCTAACATCCTTTTATGCTAAAGACTGTTGAATTTTAATTCCGCTGAAGCGGAACATATTCAGATGGACGATAGATAGATAGCGATTAGACCTCAACTTTGACTGCCTATGATACCAGGGAATCTGCCTGACTTCCTGACATCAGTATAAAACGGTTTTCGCAGAAATTTAGTTTCGGCCTACAGGTTACTGTATGTTAGCTCTACTACCGGCAGTCAATATGTTAATAGCGTGTATGTAATACATGTAGGCGGTTGCAATTCTCTGCTGCCTCCTCTCCTCTTTATCACTTGGGCCAGCAAACAATTAGAGTAGTATTGTTGGTTTTCCAAAAAAAAATTAAATCAAAATCGACTGAATTTTACGACACAAATCTTTGTAAGTTCAACAATGCTCGTTGCGAAAGTGCGGCATTGCTGGAATTGAATCATCTGTTGAAATCATTGTTTGAATACGATGCCTAAATGGCTCAGCGGCAGAATATGTCCACTTTTAGGGGCAAACTTGTTTCCCCATGTTTTTCAATTTTCGAAATTTTGTAAGCCATCGAGTATTTATAGACTACAAAATGTGTGAAGGATCAGCACAATTAATAATTAAACTGTAGAATTTTGAATTGATAGAAAAATGTTAGCTTATTGATATCGACACGGAATATTCCAGGGGCCAGTTTCATAAAAACTTTAATGTCTGCTTGTTTTCGAGCCCAGTTTTGTAGCTAAATTTTACTCGAGAATTTTTCAATGTAGAATAACTTTAAAATGTTGTAAAACAATATTTCAACAACAACAACTCGACAAAGTTTTAAAAAATTTAAAAGCTTAAACTCGACGACTCGCAGGCTCGACAACATTTATGAAACTGGTCCCACATATTGCAGCCTGTAGCAAGGTTTAGTGAGACTTCATACGACTCATCTAAACTTACGTCACAACAACTGATTCCAGTCAGGCGACAGTGACACTTTTTCACAGTACTGATTAGGGCTTATGTCTTAGCTATAGTCACTTTGTGAAATTCCAGGGGTATGCATTTCATAGTCGAGCTGTGAGTGGACCCACTTTAATTGCGAAGAAAAGTTAACATGTATATATTTGGGGTGCGTGTTACCTACTTAAAGGGTACACAGTATAGTCACTTACAGAGAGAATCCAATGATAGAGGTACGCGTGCCATACTGTTAACAAGAGAACAGTATTAAACAAACTTTTCCTTTAGACGCACAACTGTACACAACCTTCGCAAAACCGGCCAATTGAGCTCGAGCTTGCCAAGGGTGTATCTGAGCAAGTCTCTGATCGATCTTTAACAAAAATTTGAAATTGGAAAACTTTAATCTTTGAAGGATACTAAGATGTGCCAAATCAATTTTTGTTTCCGACTTCAATCCCAAAGCGTTTAGCTCAACACGAATCCGAAAACCATTTTTTCGATCCAACCTTTAATTGGCTAGGAATAAGCTAAGTTTGTTATGCTTACATCTCAGGAAGTGAAGAACTTGTAGAAGAGAATCACGAAGCGTCCTACTGTAATGACATATTAAGAAAATTGAAATTCCTTGAAGGATGTTGTGAGTATGTATGTAGAAGTATGCAGAAGTAGTTGACATATTTGTTATTGGTATAGTGTTGCTTTCAAACTACTAACAATTTCTTTTGACATAGTCGGAACGTGCTTAAATTTTAGTGTCCTAAATTGAATTTTCTGAACAAGTTTTGCTCTAATCCCCCTCCCCCGAACGAACATTACACAGAGAAAATTTTTGATTTAATCTTTGGTTTTATTCATCTTTGAGGAGGGTTTAAGTCCTCGCCAATACATCGGAATTATAAACCACTGAGAGGAAGACAACCTTTTGTGACAAAGATGTCTGATTTTGTGCGCTACAGTCAATTGAGTTGTACTGGACGCTGAAGGCGTTATTGTTGTTGCTGTTGTTGCTGCCTTTAGTACAGGCAAAGTTGTGATAGTCTTAACAGAGTCAGTTGTCAGTACTGATTGTGAATTGAGCCACCATGGGGGTAAAGGGCGCGGCCATTGAAACAGACTGCCAAGACAATGGGCCAAAACCGGGGCCAAAATGATGCCTCTGGACAGCATTTTCTGAAATATGTACAAAAATCAACTAGTTAATGGAAACTAAAATAAAATTACATTTTGAAGGAAGTTAAGCTGAGGGTTAAAGCTGTTTGAGTGAAATGTCGAACTCAGGATTGGAAGATGTGAAGAATAGTGTTCAGGGAAGGGATCGAGCCGCAGATTAAACTAGTTAGCGGGACTAGTTGACTGACTAACTTGATGAATGCGTGTAAGGTAGTGACACAATTACAGGACTTGTTCGCAACTATTGTCGTATTGTGGACTAATTGAAATTCTAGCTGAACGTTGATTTGATGCGTTCGCTGAACTCCTAAACTATGTTAACTGATAGTCAGTGAGAATGAGAGGAAAAATAGAAAATTGTTGTTTCTTTTCGGATGTTTTAAATTTAAAAATTTATCTGACTGTAAAGTTTTAAAATTTTAATTTAAAGTAAAATTTTAATGAAGTCATTCAAAGGTAAAATTTTAAAATTTTGAAATACTATTAAATCCCTTACAAATTCATTCAAATTCAAGTAAAGCTAGAAGTGAAACAACAAATAAGTTTTCAAATGGTGCTTCGACGGAGTTTTATATGAAAAGCCCGAGTACATTCGACGGACGACGACGCGAGCTTCATCACAACTTTTCGCCAACTTAAGGTGATGCTTTCCTTTTGTGTAAATTTGACCCAATAGGCTACAGTTCTTTATGAAAGTAGATGTAACTTTCCAAATATGCTATCTTGGTGCTTTTTAACATTCTCGGACCAGTCCAACATTTTTAGGTAAAAAATAAAAAATTTTCGATTTGTGGCATTACACTCTCAGTAGGTCGATACATCAAATTCGTTGTTATGAATAGAAATAGGGTACGAAAACAAACATTTTTGCTTTTACAACCTTTGAGCTATCTCTAGTGGTTAAATCAGTATAAGCCAAAAACGATTTTTCGGGTCGAAAAACGGCCATTTTCCAGGAAATCAGTTTTTTCAAAATTACTTCCAAATCGTAGGCACAGTTTTAGTTTATTTATATTCAATCGCTACGCGGTCTCATTACCCATTTTATCAATACCAAGTAGCTGGGATTCGTTGCTTTAAGCTAAAAATTTGGCCGAAAAACCATTTTGGCAAAACTGCCATTATTTTGTTTCTCGATTTCATCGATTTATCAAAAACTACCACTCGGATTCGCGTGATGTTTGGCTGAATGAAAATTTGCACTATTGCGAAGGGTCATTTTTCTTGGCTTTAGCTAAAACTTCTCCAGTTGCGAGAAAACTGAATAAAAAGTTGCGGAATTTCGCGTCACCGCACATTTGCCGGATTTTCTGGAGTACTGAGGCTTGCTGAGCCGAATCCAAGAAATGACCCTCGGCCCATGTGTCCTTCATATCATGACACAAGAAAAAATTTTGGCCGATTCTACAGTTTTGAGAAATCCATGTTCACAAATTGTCATGTCCTATGTCAGTATGTCCGATGTCCGACGTCAGTATGTCAGAAAATTTTTGCTAGTTTTGTGCTAATTTTGCTAATTTCGTAAGCTCACGTAAATGTTCAGATTTTACGCTTTAAAACGATGTATAAAGCTATTTAATACTCCCAAAATTGCGAAAGTTATAGCGTTTCAAAAAATCACCTCAAAAGCACTGCACAAAAGGTACCTCCATTTTAAATGTTTTTTCTGTACATGAAATACATTTATTTTTCTATATATTTCTAATTTCTGGCTTCACAAGAAAGAATACGGATTTAAAATAATAAACATACCTTTTGAGCCGTCGCACATTCAGGCTATTATACATTTTAGTTGCGATGTACTCTTGTTTTATGCCGTCAAAGCTCCCACCTAAAACCATACAAATTCATCCTGTAAAATTAAATGACTAACGACTTAGTCTTTGTTCTATGATAGCTTGTTGGGTTTCTAGAAGTAGCAAATAGCCAAAAAGGCTAATTCAACATTTTTGCGACAATAACAGCTCAAGACTGAAAAAATTTTGTTAACAAAAGATAAATGCTCAGACAGATAGATATTACTGATGCTGCAAATACCCACGCAGGCTCAGGATAATTTTTCATATTTAATAAAATTATGGCAAAAGGGTGTTCTTAGAATGAATATTAATAGTGGGAAGAGACATCCATTTATCCAATATAAATTTTAATTTTTAGGTTATTACCTTTGTGGGTGGCCGCACAGATCAAAATACCGTTTAAAAACAGAAAGCAGTTAATTTCTGAAATAATTGAAACGTGGTGAGAGGACGACAGCAAACTAATGAGTTACTAAGTATATATTAATGAAATAATTGCAAATCTCAAAAAACGTCAAAATTTTCCAGTTCCAACATGTCCATCCGCCCAGCCCCAATTGCTAAAATTACCAAAACCGGTTCAGTCAAGGGATCATTTTGTGTAGGAATAGACTGTGTGGATCAACCTTCAAAGATTATCGCAAAGGCGTTGCCAGTGGAAATAGATTCTGCCTGTCACGTTATTGTCTATTTCTGACATAAACTACCTTTGTCAGTTAGCTATAAAAGTTCGAAGTTACTAGTGAAATTTACAGTCAGAAAGTAAGCAGGATAAACTTTACCTAGCCTTAGCTAGCGACTATTACAGAATAAACAAAATTTTTAGTGAACGAAAAAACTAAAGATGCATGCCGCCCTTGCGGACGCCTGCAAGAAAGCCGACAGCATATGTACGCACTACTTGCTACGGGTACGTATAAAACTAACTTACCGGGACAGAAACAGACAAATCCATACAGAACGAAAGACACACCGAGGACGCATCCTACAAAAGAAAGGTTATCCTTGAAGTTTTGAATTAATATACTTGAACTTTGGAACAAATTTTCCGGAACCTTCGATAAACATTCCCAAGCATTTCCCATGAAAATTTTCCTGACCGCGAAAAGTAGAACGCCTAACAATCTGACATATACACTAAATAATTCCAATAAGCACATACCGGTAATATAAAGCGCACAAGGTAAAGCATAGTGACAATAATTCACTGTAGAATCATAAGCTATAGCAAAAACTGGAAGCATAACCAATGGCAAGAATTTCGAATGAAAACTGTCATTTCCATGTTATAACAGAAAGGAGAAAGGAAGCACAAACCAAAGTTAAGCCCGAAATGGAGTTAAACACAACATAAAGATTAGAGCGGGTAACAGAACAAAAGAAAACAAAGAAATACGTTAACAGTACTGTACAGTGGTTCAGCCGAGGTAACGGGCGAACACCCCACCACCCCAACTTCAATTACTAGCGTAATCTGAAACCCCGGTACAAAGTAAATGGTCAAAGGTTAAATACAAATTCTCCAATTTGCTCCTCACCCACGCATATCTCCACAGAAGACCTAAGGAACCGTGTCAAAATTAAGCTTAAAATTTAGCGTGTACACGATTTATGTACACGTTTTAATTCGTGTAGAAATCTTGTAAGCGGTATATTTGATGTCAACTTTTGAAGTTTTTTCAAAGCTGTGCTTTAAGTCAGTGCTGTAATCACAGCACAGAAGCTGAAGCTGACATATATTCATGTTTCTGTATCAAAGTTAGTCAGCAGCTTGTAAGGGAAGCAGGCATAGGAAAGATTGATAAGCCTGCAATGGGAGTTCAGCTGATGGTCCCGTGGTGTAGTGGTTTAGCATGTCTGACTCTAGAGCAGAAGGGCCGTGGTTCGATCCCCGGCGGGACCAATTCTTTACTTTCAATAGTGAGTGAAAAGCTGAACCTCCCTCTTCCCTTCTCTCTTCTAGGTCCTGGTTTCGTGGGTACGAGGGTGCCTGACGCCTCCCGTTCGGGCTTGTCCTTGGCTTCTTCCTGGTCCACCGCCCTGGTAGAAGTGCTACATGTGGCGTGGCGGTGGACCAGGAAGAAACCAAGGACAAGCCCGAACGGGAGGCGTCAGGCACCCACGAAACCAGGACCTAGAAGAGAGAAGGGAAGAGGGAGGTTCAGCTTTTCACTCACCATTGAAAGTAAAGAATTGGTCCCGCCGGGGATCGAACCACGGCCCTTCTGCTCTAGAGTCAGACATGCTAAACCACTACACCACGGGACCATCAGCTGAACTCCCATTGCAGGCTTATCAATCTTTCCTATGCCTGCTTCCCTTACAAGCTGGTTATTTTCAAAACAAGAAAGTGAAGCCAAAATATTACCATAAAAACAAAAAGTTTAGAAATCGTGTAACTTTTATTGAAAACGTGTCAAGAATCGTGTAAATTTTATCGTGTACACGATTTTATTTTTGACACGCTTCCTAACTCCCTCCCCCATTATATGTGCTAAGACAGAGCAAATACCAAGACAACTCAACTTAAAGGGACGCAAGATTGGAGGCAAAGCCATAGGCCGAGGAAGGGATATCTCGAGCCAACAAAAAGGCGCCACCATCATGCAAACAATTAACCAACCATTAAGCCCCCACCAATCCACAAAGTCGAAACCAGAGCCCCAGCGAACTACTATCAACGATGATTTCAAAGTCCCCCACAGGTAATTCCCCTGGCCTTAATCTACGGTGAACAAGCATCCGCAACAGGTTCCCTCCGGTATCTCCAGAAGATCGCCCACCTTTGTACTAGAGTTTCCCGACATGCTGTTAGCACAGGGAACCAAGATACCACCAACGAACAACCAAAGGACATTCACCAGCCAGACTAACACTAAACATTCCGGAACCTCTGGAAACGGAAATGCCCACCACAACCCAACCTACCGCATTACTAGCGGAGAGGCGCATGCCTCTCAAGTAGGGAGGATGGAAAGGGAACTAAAACAAAGAACAAATATAAGTGTGGGATCCGACGAGGATACTGACAGATGACGTACATAGCCACCGATACCTGGAATTCTCCTAAAATCGACAGAAAATAAAACTAATGCAAAGTGCAACGAGCAGTTAATTTACGAAAGTGCAAAAGGCCCGTGGAAACTTCAGAACTTCAAAATCTACTCATATGTACACGTTCACCACTTTTTATGGAGAATGAGACCGTCACGCTTTGATCTATTGCATAGTTTTAATGAAACGGGATAGCTTAGGCAGCAATGAAGCTTATCCAAAGGACTCTATTTGAATAGCAGTAATTAATTTGCAGTTACTATGACTAAACCAATCCATTAGAGACAAACACTTTGTTAGAACAACGTCTATTCAGTGATTAACCGTTTCCAAACTTTGAAAATTGGTTGGGATATTTCAGTGTAAAAGTTTCGTTGTAATGCAATTCGTGCTCACTGTTCTCAATAAAGGGCTATTGCTTAAACCAAAAATGTATTTTACTGTCTCACCAAACACAGTGTAAGTGGTCTATTCAATGTCATAAGGTTTTAGTTGCCGAGAAACAGCAATATGGATTAGGGTCGTCAAATTTTATCTTTGAAGACTTTAAGAGCACCCTACCTCTTTGGTTACAATTTCCTGTGCGTCTGTCGTACAAAATGCCAGAACAATTGCTAAACGATTGTATGATTTAAAGTCGGCTCGGCTGTCTGCTTGAACGAGCTAAGATATTTAATAAAAAATGGATTTCATGGGTCAGTATAACCTGCCAGCCATGAACTACAGTAATAGTCTCCCAATTCGGCGGTTGCGAGTGTTCAGTTCTCTCTATTTCGAAATCAGCCAACATCGTTTCAATCACGGCCCTGGACCAATCTCTTCGAATTTTAAAATCCTCGCTTTTCAACCTTTCACATGAAAGAACGAACAAAACAAATATGTGTCACTGCAGCATCTCAGATCTGAAAAATCTGTACCTGGGGTGGGGATCGAACCTATAACCTTTGCTGATCTAGGCCAACGATCTAGAGACTGTCCAACGCAAGGACAATCAAAGCAAGCTTAAGTTGAATTCAAAACCCAAACAACAGTCACTTTCAGAGGATAACTTTGCACCAGCCGGCTTCAAACTTGAGGGTAGGTTGAGGTGTTGCGCTGTTCCAGATACTGTCTAGGCTTGCTTTTTATTTTACTTTTCATTTTTCTTAGTTCCTTTTTGACTCATGTTGTTTGAAGTGTAATCAGATGTTCAATGATGTTCATTAAATGGTCAAGTGAGTGTTAGCTACAAAATTAGACATTCAGCTCCTGGCTGTTCGAGTGCAGGACTACCTCCTCCCGTTTAAAGGGGGGGGGCACGTTTTTGCCGATTTTTCGACCATCTCCGATTTTGCTCATTTTACATACTTTGCAGTCCCCATGGATCCTCAAAACAAGACAAGTGCGTTTTGCATATTGCTTCTATCATTCTTTAGAGCCCTTCAAAGGTGACCTTGGCATTTGTTTAGGAAAATGAAAAAGTTTGGTTAAAAGTTTGTGGCAGGAAAATTTTTCGCTGTACGAAAGATACAGCGCTACATCTTTGCACGCACATTAAGAACAAATTCAAGAGTGACAATATATGCATAAAACACTCTCAGTCCTATGAAAGCATCTGCAAGTTTGTATTATCTGTAGTAAACTCAAAAAACTTGTCACAGAAACTGCAAGTTTTGCTAAAAATGGCCATTTTTGTCATTTTCAAATTCTTTCGTTAATTTCTCACTCACTATGTGGTATCATACCACCAAACCGAATACCACCAAACTAAAAGATTAATAGGTATATCTAAGTCTGCCACATAAGGTGGCCAAAACAAATGTGTCAATATTGAACATGTCTGCTGTGGCGGCATTTGATTTTTGTAGGTTTAAAAGGCCAACTTTTGAGTTTTTCCAAAATGGGTATCATGCCAATAGCTAATAGAACAAGGAACAACTTTTCTAATAGAGCTATAAGTCTAAAATGCTGACTGACACGAAAAAGTTAGTTAAAGTTTTACTGGTCAGCTTTTGTTACGTGTGCAGTTGGTCATTCTCACATGTTAATAATCTGTTTGCAGCAACACCCATTGGCTCTCTCCTGTTTCGGACTAAGACTTTGCACGTGGCTTTGGTTTTTGTCTTTTCTTAGGAATTTTACTCAATTTTAATCATAACTTAATTTAATGTTATTTATTTGTTTTAATTTAGTTAGTCTAATTCTATCTTAATCTTTTAATAGCCACGCCCACTGGCTTTCTCATGTTCCATACTAAAGCTTTGGCATAGTTACTGCAGGGCAGGCGTTTTTCATTACTTCTTTAATCTATTAATTAAGCTAATCAACATTTTCCTGCGTTAGAAGTCTATTTCATATTGTAGAAACCTGTTCCAAAACCTTCCGATATTTACCATACCCAACCTTTTGTCTTTACCATAATTTCTCCGTTTAGACGCTCGTCTTATTTCGATGACAGTGTGTCTGACCCCTGACCCCAGAAGTCAGTGAACCTGACCAGTCATGGACTTTCAGAACGAACTTCTCTCTCTGATTCTTTTCCTGGTCTGGTTCCGGTCCGAGGCCAAGCGGAAGTGGTGCCGGGAAGGTCCGGACGAGGGTCAGATCACCACCCACCTCCTGGAGCACTATCCCCATAAAAACCTCCTACCGGAAGACGACGGGTTGACCGTCAAAATTGAGATCCACGTACAGGACATTTCCAGTTTCAGTGAAATCAGTGCCGACTTTGAGATTGACATATTCTTTTCCCAGTACTGGCGAGATCCTCATCTGGCCTTTGCCAACCTCACTGACTGTATGTCAAATATTACCCTGGATCCCAAGATCCTGAACAATGTCTGGTCGCCCAATATTTGTCTGGTCAACTCAAAACATTCCTACATTCACATGTCCCCAACGAACAATATGTTTGTCATACTCTATGATGAGGGTGCTCTATGGGTTAACTATAGGATGCAGGTAAAGGTTAAACAAATAAATAAATATAAATAAATAAACACTAAATAAAATAAGTCAAATAAATGACTGATGACACAATTTTAGATGGTCCACTTCGCCATCCAACTAAAACTGTGATTTCTCCATCGTGTCTAATCTTTCAGCTTTGTGCCTCCCCGCAAATTTGTTCAGTGAACTTGTTAACTGCACGCTTGTTGTCTTAACATATAACTCTCCACCAATTAGCAATTTGAAGAATGAAAATCAAACGTGGACACCCAAAGTCAGACCAACCTTAATCACGCAACCGGTTTCGATGCTCCACCGGGGGCATCTTCTTCAGGCGATTCTGATGCCCCCGGTGGAGCATCGAAACCGGTTGCGTGATTAAGGTTGGTCTGACTTTGGGTGTCCACGTTTGATTTTCATTCTTCAAATTGTGATATCAGCGTATCCGCACGGATCCGTGGACTTGTGGCTGTTTTGACTCTATCTGTTCTCCACCAATTAGCATAATGCATTAATCGTGGAACGTAAGTCTAAAGTTTCTTGCTCAAAGCAAAAATGCAGCCACATTAGGAGCTAGAATTGAGTTATCAATCGTTTTGCATTCGCATTATTTCTGTGACCATTTGCATTTTTCAAGGAACCATGCTGCTAACGCAGATTGCAGATTGCAGAAAAACACCGGTTCAATAGAAACCGGGTTATATGAAAACCGGTTCTATGAGAACAGGTTTTATATCCAGTTGCTAGAGTTTATCAGTTCTTTATGTGTTCCAGGTCAAGGCCCCGTGCGATCTGGACCTGCGAATGTTTCCCTTCGACAGTCAAAAGTGTTCCCTGGTCTTCGAAAGCTACAGTCACAACAACGAAGAAGTGAGACTGGAATGGTTTGCCGACGCAGTGACCATGACAAAAACCATCAAACTTCCTGACTTCGAATTGACCAGTTTTACGGAATCCAAATCCGTCGAAAACTATCCGAACGGCCCGTGGGACCGACTGAGTGTCACTTTTCGATTTGAGCGACGCTATGGATTTTATGTGCTACAGGTATGTAATTGTAGAATGAAAGAAAGAAACCGAAAAAAACTCGGAGACCTGATGGAACTCAAACCGCGGTCTTCTGTTTAACATGCAAAGGCTCTAACCAATTGAGCCACAGGTGCTTCAGTGGAATGAGCTGTAACCGGAATTCGAATCCAACGTGTGTTACGATGTAATCTGTTGCTGTAGATTATGTTCGGTTTGTGTTCTGTACAACAAGAAGTCCAATGACGGATAAGGCTTGAAAACTGTAACACCAAAGCAAGTTCGAGATCTCTACTTCATTTTTATGTGGAGGATAGAAAATTTGAAATGTTAGGTTAGAATATGGAATGGACGGAATTATACCTTGAACTGAGAATTGAGCTGCTTGAGCTGCTGCAATTGAGTGATCTGATAACTACTGTATTTTTAACTGACGTATTTTTTCTGATGTATTTTTTAACTGATTCTGCATTTGGTGAATTCTGCATTTGGTGATTTCCGTTTTGACTTTTTAAATGATGGGTTGTCCCTTACTTCTCTGTATTAGCTATGTATGGTACGGTTTCTAGGAAATAGAGTATTTGTCATGTTTTGGTATTTTTGGATTTGATAGTGTAGTCTGAATATGTCTCCAGTTTTGCGGTTCACTGTTTGATGCTGTTTGCTGAATCGTATTTTGATTAGATCTGGTCGTATTTGCAGGAAAATTGAAAAGAAAGTACCTTTTGGAAATTTATGGGTTTGTTTACGAAAAAGCTCAAAATTTGGGGACTTATCTCCCCAGGAAACTAAGTGGGGTTAATGCGTCCAAGTTTGGGATTTTTGGGAGCCTACTTCACCCCACGAGCTGAGTTCATACGTCACAGAGAAGTGACGTATGATAATACAC
>JASAND010020951.1:0-29979 GCA_030248195.1 Trissonchulus latispiculum | reverse complement strand
TATATATAATTTATATACCTATTTTGTTTTGATTTGTAGTCAAACGGAAGGGTAATTTAAGATATATATATAGCACTGCTAAGAAACTGCACAAAAGTAGAGTCCAAGCCCGATTATCAGATCAGGGTTGCCTTACGCAGTTAAACCACTTTCGGTTCCTCCCCCACTCGGTCCCATATACCCACTTTTTTGGCACTCTCTACATACACTCATCAGACGGTTTCCAGAAAATGTCAAATTTTTGGCAAAAATTTCAATTTCGGCTTCGCTGAAATTTTGGTCTAAAATCGTAATCTTTTGGTGCCAAAGTGTTGAGCACATTTTAGCATAAAGAAAACAGGACAGTTTCATTGACGAAGTTGGCCAAGCAGGGTGAGCCTACTATATATTTCAGACCCGGTGTGTTTCCAGTACCAATTAAGGGTGCACCTGCCATTTTCTTACAGGGGAGTGGGTGGGGGCCCCCACAAATTCGTCACCCCCAGACTGGGGTCGCCCTCCCCCAAGAATCGCCCCCCCCAGGATTCGTACCTTCCCCCCAGAACTCTAAAGTGCCCGGAAAAATAAGGTTTTGAGGGAAATTTTTTTTCAGGCTTCGCCGGGTTTTTACCCATTTTTAAGCATTTTTTAGCTATTTTAAGCTTAAATTTAAGTTACGAAATAGTTAATTTTTTAGCTCAGCAGCAAAAAATAGCTATTTTTAGGCATTTTCGAAAACTTTTTCTTCCCCCCACCCCAGACTTCCCCCTCCCCAGACATTTTTGCCCAGGAAAAAGCCAGTGCACTGAGGAGAAATGACTCCTCTAACTTCAGGAAGAGCCGAAACGGACTTGGACTTAGTTTCAAATTTTTGACATTTTTATAAATCTTGGAATTTTTAATACTACACGTTGACAAAGACACGCCTACAAATAAAATGGACAACACCACTGACATGTACTTTCGCACACTGAGTGCGCGTGGTTGCTGTATAAGCACATTATAGCTAAAGAACATAGAAGTTATCACTGAAAACTTGACCGGGAGAAAACAGGAGAATACTAGGTATATATAACGTATATGCTCTATTCCATGGTTCCCATGACAACTGTCGCTACGTACCACCTGTGCTTTTGTGTATTTATGCATATACACGTATATATATATACAGACTGACTATATATCCGGTTGTAGAAACCTAAAAGTTCCGCGAATTTTTAAGATATTTTAGCAACAAACAACTCGTCAGACCACAGAAAAATAAAACAATTATATATATTCTATTCTATAGGCGACTCTCGTCCACGTGAAAGTGAATTGCGCTTTAATTCAAGAATTCAATAATTATCCTTATTAAAACCGTCTGCAAGACATCATTAAACGTCCAGAAAACAACAGAGTAGCAAGAGAAAAATGTCGAAAGAAGAGCTATTTCCATTAGCCTCGTTTGAATCTGAAGTAAACTAATTTCAGCAACACCAAAACAAAGCTTCAAATTATGTTATAAAATAGAGTTTTTAAATTTATAAAAACAAATAACGTCATACAAAGCTACACTGCAAACACCCAAAGCACTGAGGGTCCAGCAGCTGAATTTCTATGCGAGCAGAAAGGTAGCACATAAAGCTCATAACTCAAATTTTCACAAAATAAATTAGCCTGAAACTAGTTTCATTCAGGGGAGACAGCTTCCTAGACAAAAAGATGACAAATTTTTCACATACAAAGCAGAATTGATCCTGAGTATAGAGTGCATATTCTGTGGAGAAAGCAATTTTGCACTTCAAAATTTGAAGGAATGCTTTCAGTGTTTGCTGAGGCTGAAAGAAATTTTAATATAAACTTTAAAGCTACAACGAAGAAACTGAAAGCCGCTTTTCGGAATCTGAGAGAAAGAACTTGAAAGAAAAGAAGCTTTTTCAGTAGATTCCATTACGGACTTTTTCATGATTTCAAAAATTATTCAACTTCTGGAGGATCCGCCGCCAAGGTCCTCCGCCTCCGATCTACAGAAATTTAGTTTGGTTGCATCGCAGCAGCAACGACTGGAGAATACAAAGATTTTTTCAGGCTCGACCCCCTCCCCCCTTTCAAAATCCTGGGTCCCCTGATTGTGTAGTATAGTAAAACTCTAATAAGTGCTGTAATAAAACAGTAAATCCTTGGCAATATGTTGGAAACTAAGGGATTACGCAACGGTAAGTCTGCTGACTCCGACCATGCCGACCTCTGAACAAGTAATATATAAAGGAAAGATAGGCTACTTTTCAATGGAGGTTTCAGACTTAGAGTTTTAGGCTTCATGTACTCGTAAAATGGAACGGGATTATAGAAGACAAGCGGTCATTCGCCATGTTAAAATTACACTAAATCAATTGCTAGTCAGGGCAAGTGGAGGACGATTAGTTCTTACGCTATGAACTTGAAGTAGAGTCACAATAGGGTCGGATTGAGTAAATGAACTCAATCAAAAACTAAGACTAATTCGTGCCTGTTCAAGTAAGCCTTGCATTGTTACACTCAAACTCATATAACCTCATTTTTCACGCAATAATACTATCACATATCAGATATAAACTGCACAGGTTACCAAATGTACAGGCTGAAACTAAAATTCAATGACCTATTTCGTATATAAATATTGCTACGTGTGTTCAACTTTTTCTTTTTCAATTCAAAGTTTCAGCCACATCAAAATGATCATCATTACATAGGAGTTGTTTCAATTGAAAAACTTTCGTAAGTCAGATTTTAAACATCGTATATACGTATAATTACACATATCAATTCAGATGCACTCAAAACTCAGAGGATCAAGAATTATGACCAGAAGTCGACTCCAGGATCCGCGACTCTAATTACTTGCTTAATACCCGTTATCACTTGACCAGTAGTACCCACTAAATTTGCTATATATAAATAATGGTGCAAGATTTGCAGTTTTTCTAAATATTTGCAAAAAAGACTTAACTTTTTGTAGCATAATTGTAAAATTTTATCTTAAAGAAAGAATCTGTTTTTCTTAAATTCTGTGAAAACGTATTTTCCTAAATCTTAAAACGTATATAAAATCTTAAATCTATATCTTAATTCCTACAAGTAACAAAAATGCTCCGCACAAAAGAGGATAATATGTGTGTGTTGGCTGTATCGTATATATATATATCCTTTAAATATCCTTTAAATATATAATAAATAAATATAAATAGGTATATATATCCTTTAAATTCCGGTTGAAGAAGTAAAGACAAAAGTTTCATAGGCACGTGACGTTATTTGGCATAGCAAATATTGGTGGATGGTTCCATGTCAAAAGTTGCTCAGCTCACTTAGGGCTTTCATTTGATACCAAATTTGACCACTTTTGAAAAACTTTATTTTTGACCCAAAATCGCCTAAGTCTCCTGGGCTTTTTTTAGTGGGGGTGGGGGGGGGGGCGCCCCCCACTTTTTGGGTCCCCCCCACTCGACCCCTCCCCCCCACTCGGTCCCACTCCCACTTTTTTGAGCTTCCCCCCCCCATTCACCATAAGGTGCCCAGAAAATGCCAAATTTTAAGGATTTTTGGTCAAAATTTTCAAAAATTTTCCGGCTTCGCCGGAATTTTTTCTCAAAAATCGTCTATTTTGGTACTCAAACTCGATTTTTGAGCACTTTTTAGCATATTTGTAGCAGTATATGTAGAAAACAGTCTATTTTTACTGCATTTTTAGCGATTTTAGACCACTTTGGATTCCCCCCCCCCCCACTTTTGGGTTCCCCCCCACTCTCCCCACCCCCACTTTTTTTCGCCTAGAAAATGCCCAGGTCTCCACCCCACCACAGCACTCTACAGCCACTTTGGGTACGCAGTTCTATGACAAAAGTTGCTCAGCTCACTTCAGGGCTTTCATTTGAAACCAAATTTGACCACTTTTGAAAATTTTATTTTTGACCCAAAACCACCTAAGTCCCCACCCCACCCCACCACAGCACTCTACAGCCACTTTGGGTACGCAGTTCTATGACAAAAGTTGCTCAGCTCACTTAGGGCTTTCATTTGATACCAAATTTGACCACCTTTGAAAAATTTTGTTTTTGACCCAAAATCGCCTAATTCCCCACCCCATCGTACCACAGCACTCTACAGCCACTTTGGGTACGCAGTTCTATGACAAAAGTTGCTCAGCTCACTTAGGGCTTTCATTTGAAACCAAATTTGACCACTTTTGAAAAATTTTATTTTTGACCCAAAATCGCCTAAGTCCCCACCCCACCCCACCACAGCACTCTGCAGCCACTTTGGGTACGCAGTTCTATGACAAAAGTTGCTCAGCTCACTTAGAGCTTTCATTTGATACCAAATTTGACCACTTTTGAAAAACTTTATTTTCGACCACTTGACCCCCCCGCCCGACTGACCCTTCAAAACGGCAAACTGGAACCAGCCCAGCAAGATAGGTACGTCAGACGGCAAAACGAACACCGGGAATGAGCTGGGCGTACCAGAAAACCCCTATAGACAAAGTTTTGAGAGGCCAGGTAAATCCTACTATGGACCTCCAGGAAGCGGTTGTTTCCGACTTGACCCTCCCGACGGCAAAGTGGAACCAGCCCAGCAAGTAAGATGGGTGGGTCTGACGGTAAAACTGACTGCGGGAATCGATTCTCCGTGCCAGAAAACCATTGTATGGAAGACTTGATCTTTCGAAGCTGAATAGATAGCGAGAAATTTCGATTTTTCATTTTTCGAATTTTCGCCATTTTTGACGGGCCACTGTGGTCGCTAGGAAAGTGATAGAGAAACGCAACCTGGACAGTTAGTTCAATATATGTAATTTCTGAATATAGAAAGAAATCAGCTCCAGCTCGTAACGTTCGACCTGAGCGACGACCACAAATATGGTCACTTCTCGCTGAGCCGACTTTGCGGCGCCACTGCAGCGCTGTGGCGCAGCTGCGGCGCAAAAAAATTTGTGATTCTTAAATTCTTTAGAGGGTACTACTAGACCCTATAGCCCTTTAGGTTGGCCCACTGCTGCAGTTCACGTAAAAGCGGCGAACATTATGTACAATACAACCATCAAATTGGAGAAACCGGAAAAAAAACATCGCCGCCATAACCGGTCCGGGGCGCAACTTTTTAACGGTAAGTGATACGGGGCTGAAACTTCACAGATATACTAAACTCGATGTGCTCTACAACTTGCGCATGAAATCTGCGCAGGATTTTGCGCAGCTTCTGCGCAGCTTATTTTACACTGTCTCCAGCCACTTTTCACACACATATATATACAAGAACCAAAAATGCTCCTTCGTCGCATGTAAAATACATATGAGTACTCTCAGACAGGTTGTACAAACACGGAAACTAGCCTGTAAAATGCATATGAGTGGCGTTGAGGTTGTAAATTAAGGAAAACAAGTTGCAACGGCTTAACATATGAGCCTGTCCTACAACGAGGTTCATATTGGTGTATGTCATAATATAATTTGTCGAAATTTGACCTTCATAGCACGTAAAGCTTTTCATTACAAAATTGTCCTTCACACATCTTGTCGCTAAGACATTATACTGTGCATACGCATTATACGGCATGCCACTCTGCGCTTTGACTCAGAGCCATGTGGGGAAAGCATTACGTACGTATGTGTGAGTAGTGTGTCATAGTGTTCCGAGAATACAGTAGGTGTACTATAGTGCTTCCGGAAATAGTAGGTGCCATGGTGTTTCGGGAAACATCAGCTTGCATAAACTTGAGGTGTCGCAGTTCACTTCGTTCTGTCCATTTCTTTCAAGCCACAATGTTAACATGTTATGTCTATTCATCAGGGTTTTTTTTGTGCATTTTACTGTGCATATGCACACTTTTTTTCCAAAATGCACACTCGAATTTAAAAATGCACACATAAATGCACAGTCAAATTTTGCTTCCGCTAACCACAAAATGCTCTAAAAAATTTCCAAAGTGCTTTAAATTTTAAAAAAAGCTCCAGCTTTTAGCTGGGGGCTGCCGCCCCCAGACCCCCGCTTTTTCTTACGTACTATTTTTCGGTCATGGCACCGTCGCTACAACCTTTCTTTGTTTTATTCTTCCTCACTAAAGCCACTAATTATTGAATTATTTTTGCTTTAGATTGTAAGTATATATTTATACTAGTGTGCGTTCCTTCATCGTCAAAAATAAATGGCTGGATTAAGCCAATTTTTCTTAAAGCATTTCTTTACATTTTCTTCTTCTACAACGGTTCGACGTGTGCAATGCTAGCTCTCTTATTGCCGTTTGTTAATCTGTTAAAATGGTAAGAAATTGTTCATAAAAATTTCTTTCGTGTTCAAAATTCCAAAAAATTCCCAACTTCTGGGGAATTCCGCCCACAGACCTCCCCGGCGTCGACTTTCAATCTAATTTCTGCATTATATATATACGTTAGGTATATATTAAATGGCTACCCGCAGAACAGGGCTGAATTACACCAATACGTAATTTCAGCTCGGATTTTATCGTTACTTTGAAGAAATTTTTGAATTATATAAGTAAATTTGGCAGCAAATTGACAATCCTGTGTTGATTTTATGTTATTCACAATTTTGCGCTTAATAGGTTCGCAGCATTGCAGGTGTCAAAACCCGACACCTATATACGTTAGTTTGTATAGTTCTGCATTTGCCTAAATATCAGTATACGTGTGCTAACCAGCTAAGATTTAAAATCGTCATCAAAACATCAACTGAAGCGTGGGATTCCAGTTGAAGTCAAAAATGCGTAGAACACAAAATTACGGCCAAAAATGTACGTCATAGTTCAAAATAAGCAATTTTTTAAAAATGCACACATTTTTTCCAAAATGCACACTATTTTTTAAAAATGCACAAAAAATGCACACTTGTCCGCAACCAAAAAAAAACCCTGCTATTCATTCGTTTTTTCTTTAATATGATGACCTGATGATCTTTAAGATGGCTGCACTGTGACGCCAATATGAGCCTCGTTGTAGGACAGGCTCATATGTTAAGCCGTTGCAATTTGTTTTCCTTAATTTACAACCTCAACGCCACTCATATGCATTTTACAGGCTAGTTTCCGTGTTTGTACAACCTGCCTGAGAGTACTCATATGTATTTTACATGCGACGAAGGAGTATTTTTGGTTCTTGTTTTCCATTCTCTTACATATGTATGCGCAAAAAAGAACCAACATAATATATTTCCGAACACCATGCGCAAGCAGATACTATTTTGACCACTTTTGGAAAATTTCATATTTGACCCAAAATCGCTTACGTCCCCACCCCACCTCACCACAGCACTCTACAGCCACTTTGAGCATGCAATTCTATGACAAAAGTTGCTCAGCTCACTTAGGGCTTTCATTTGGTACCAAATTTGACCACTTTTGAAAAATTCGATTTTTGACCGAAAATCGCCTAAGTCCCCACCCCACCCCACCACAGCACTCTATAGCCACTAGTGGGAAAAATGCCCTAGACGGGCATGCAGTGGCTAGAATAGGGAAAGAAGGAAGGGCGGAAAAATGCCAATATGAATCACAGTCGGCGCTGAAAATGATATAAATGATATATATATATATATATATATATATATATATATATATATATATATATATATATATATATATATATAAACGTATCAAAATGCTATAAACTAGACTCAGCGCCGAATAGGGAATGCAGTCGGCGCTGAAAATGGTAGAAACTAGATACAGCGCCGAATAGGGAACGCAGTCGGCGCTGAAAATGATAGAAACTAGATACCGCGCCGAATAGGGAATGCAGTCGGCGCTGAAAATGATAGAAACTAGATTCTGCGCAGAAAAGGGAATGCAGTCGGCGCTGAAAATGGTAGAAACTAGATTCAGCACCGAATAGGGAATGCAGTCGGCGATGAAAAGGATAGAAACTAGATTCAGCGCCGAATAGGGAAAGCAGTCGGCGCTGAAAATGATAGAAACTAGATTCAGCGCCGAATAGGAAAAGCAGTCGACGCTGAAAATTATAGAAACTAGATTCAGCGCTGAATAGGGAATGCAGTCGCGTAGCGTGGAACAGGCACTTCCTCCGTCCATCCTATTCGCGTGAATTGCGATATATCCAGCTGAACGGTTCATTTTTCTAACAATGTTAACAACGATACGGTAATCTCATGAACTGTGAGTGGGTTTTATCCCTACGCGCGTGAATTACAATATGTTGATATGAGCGCCTGCTTTCTCGTACAGTTTTATCTCATACAGCAAACTTGAAACTGTTCCTGGGCTGTCTACTTTTAGACTTAGTTGAGCCTCGCGACAGTAGAATATCTACTGCCATCGCGTTTTAGTGTCCTAATATAGACAAGATTAGCATTTCGTTTTGGCACATACTGATAGACTTTTCCAACACAACATTTTTAACGATCAATGACACTTTTAATTTGTTTTAGACTACTATTAAGAGCGAAATTATTAAAAGTCAAAATGCGTAACAGAGTATTTCCAGTTGGAACTACTAATACTAATAGACAATGTACTTTATGTACTTTATGCAGAAGACAGCAGCTCCGGTTTTAACTTTATGTTAAAGAACAAAGCAAGCTAGCTACACCACATTTCGTTCACATAATGACGCCTAATGTTAGCTGTGTTAGTTCATGATCCACAATCAACAACGAACTTTCTACTCTTTAAAAGCAGACTTTGCTTACATGTATCCAGCCTCATTTCAAACGCAGATATACCACTTTCTCGGGTAGTGCAGAGCAGTTCACGCGAATAGGATGGACGGAGGAAGTGCCTGTTCCACGCTACGCGACTGCATTCCCTATTCAGCGCTGAATCTAGTTTCTATAATTTTCAGCGTCGACTGCTTTTCCTATTCGGCGCTGAATCTAGTTTCTATCATTTTCAGCGCCGACTGCTTTCCCTATTCGGCGCTGAATCTAGTTTCTATCCTTTTCATCGCCGACTGCATTCCCTATTCGGTGCTGAATCTAGTTTCTACCATTTTCAGCGCCGACTGCATTCCCTTTTCGGCGCAGAATCTAGTTTCTATCATTTTCAGCGCCGACTGCATTCCCTATTCGGCGCTGTATCTAGTTTCTGTCATTTTCAGCGCCGACTGCATTCCCTATTCGGCGCTGTATCTAGTTTCTATCATTTTCAGCGCCGACTGCATTCCCTATTCGGCGCTGAGTCTAGTTTATAGCATTTTGATACGTTTATATATATATATATATATATATATATATATATATATATATATATATATATATATATATATATATATATATATATCATTTATATCATTTTCAGCGCCGACTGTGATTCATATTGGCATTTTTCCGCCCTTCCTTCTTTCCCTATTCTAGCCACTGCATGCCCGTCTAGGGCATTTTTCCCCACTAGTTTCTTGCATTTTTCCGCTTTAGCGTTCATCAGTACAACTATAGAAAGGATCGATTCTCAGAATTAAAATAAATCCCTACAACGAATGTATAGTCAAGCGGGAAAAAAACCCACTTTTCAGATTTTTGGCCATAACTTTTTAATGGTTTGACATATCGAAATGCTGATTATACAGGTAGCTAGGCCTAGTCGTAAGCTTTCTTATGAGCTATAGAACACCTCTGCAGGGTGTGCCGTTAGCGAGAAAAATTGTCCCAAACTGGTGGGAAAAAACCCAATGCGGGAATAAAACCCATATGCGGGAAAAAAAACCCACCCCAAAAAATTTTTGGCAAGCTGCCAGGAGCATTTCTAACCATTCCAAATGAAAGAGCGGGTTGTTTTTAGTACAACTGCATCAAAATATATTAGTTTTTGTATTAAAATTGAGGTCATATGGTCATTTGAAAATGTTGTATCTTTAACACATAAACATAGGCAAATTTTGGAAATTTTTTAAAATTGTTTATTTTCGGCAGTTTAAGCATCCTATCGTGTAGAAAACGTGTTTTTCTTGTATTTAGAGCCAAACTAGACCCATTTTAAGGCAAAAATAAGCATTTTTGGTCAAAATTGAAATTTTGGCTTGAAATGGCACAGTGTCCGATTTAGACCCCCTGGACCACCCATAACAGTACGAACCCAGGTAAAACCTATACCAATTTAATCTATAGGCTCTATTAAACAAATGTATGTATTGGTTTGACCTTTCCGGTCAATGGTTAGAAAAAAATTTAATTTTGAAAAGTGGGTTTTTTTTCCCGCCGTGGGTTTTTTTCCCGCCAACTCCAGGTCACCCCCAGGTCGCACCGGAGGGGTCAGAGCAGTGTGACATATATCATCATGAAGCGCAACAGATGCCCTACAGGTACATATAATCCGCTTTGGTCTAAGTCTTTACAGTAGTTCAGGGTGGCCCGGCAAAGTTTGCCAAATTTCGGCACTTGGTCGGACCAAAATTTCCAAAAATTTCAAAGTCCCAAAAAATTTGTAGGGAAGCAGTGGGAGCTACCATAATACACCCTCCAGGGTTATTTTGGATGCTCTTCAAGATAGGCTATTAAAATCCTAGATAGCTCATACCGGTAAGCCCACACTGGGGGTGGGTTTTTTTCCCGCATTGGCGAGTGGGTTTTTTTCCCGCTTGACTATACTGTTTCCTTCAAGACATAGGTAGTTAACTATCAATCCATGCTAACTTAATCTAGCACAAAACTCAGCAGCAAAATTATCCTACACTAAAGCAGAGCAGAACAAAAACAAATTTTAATTGAAGAAAAAACCAGCACACCAGAGCAAACAAAACACAAGCATTATATATGAACAAATTCAGTTGCGCAAACAAAATGTAGCCAGAAACACAAAAATTATATATATATAGGTTTATTATAAAAAACGTAGGTACAGTATTAAATTCAGGTAACATTGGAAAAGTAAAAATTAAACAAAACAGAGATCAGGAATGAGATTACCGGTCCTCACAAAATAAGGTATGACTAATAAACTGAATCCTGAACACTGTTTAACTTCAAGTTAAACTTGAAAACATACTTTTAACAACGTGAACAATAAAAATAAAACTTATAAGTAAGCACCGACAAACGGAACACGAATCATCATAAACTAAGGCTTAAGGTGCTGGTTTCCTTTCGGGTATTTTTGACTCCTACGGCTCTAATCCTTTACGCAAAGGGCTAAAACTTACGAAATAACCTATTTCCGTGCTCTTTAACATTTTAGGACCAGTCCCGTATTATTAGGCCAAAAGATAGGAAAGCTTTGGTTTTTGGCCTTAAGCTCCCAGTAGGTAGACAAGACACGGGATTGGTTGGTATGGCTGGAAAGAGGACTCGAAAATGAACTGAAGTTTTTGCTCTTACAACCTTTGAGCTATCTCCAGTGATTAAGTCAGTATAAGCAAAAAACTGTTTTTAGGGTCAAAAAATGGCCATTTTCGAGGAAATCAGGTTTTTCAAAATTACTGCCACAGGTTAAGGACAAAATTGGCTTAGTTATACTCAATCGATACATCGTCCAAATGCGCATTTTATGAATGCCTATTAGCCGGACTTTATTGCTTTCAGCTAGAGATTTAGCCGAAAAACCATTTTGGCAAAACTGCGATTATTTTGTTTCGAACATCGATTTCTCAAACACTACTCGACGGATTCCGGAGATTTTCGGCAGATTCGCAAATTCGCACTTCTGCGGAGGGACGTTTTTCTTGGTTTGGGCTAAAACATATTGAGTAGCAAGAAAACTCAATGCGAAGTTGCGAAATTTCGTGTTACTGTGCATTTGGCCGATTTTCTCGAACGTTAAGACCTGCTGAGCCAAATCCAAAAAACGTCCCTCGGCCCATAAGTCCTTCATATCGTGGCACAAAAAGAACTTTTGGCCGAATCTTCAGTTTTGAGAAATCGATATTCAAAAACTTTTGGTCTATATTCATCCTGTTAGATGTCAGCTTGTCAGAAAACTTCTGCTATTTTTTGCTAATTTTGCCAGTTCTGTAAGCTCAAGTGAATGTACAGATAATAAGCTTTAAAACAATGTATAAAGCTCTTTGCAACTCCCAAAATTGCGAAAGTTATAGCGTTTCAAAAAATCACCACAAAAGCACTGCACAAAAGGATACCACCACCTTAAACAATATTGACTCCACAATTACTAAACTCAGGTAACATAAAAAAGTACAAATTAAACAAAACAGAGATCAAGAATGAGATTACCGGTCCTCACAAAATAAGGTATGACTAATAAACTGAATCCTGAACACTGTTTAACTTCAAGCTAAACTTGAAAACATAATTTTAAATTGTTCACGTTTTTAAAATAAAATAAAACTTATAAGTAAGCACCGGCAAACGGAACACGTATCGTCGTAAACTAAGGCTTAAACAATATTGAATCCACAATCACGTAAAAAATGAATTTTTTTCTTTGAAAACAAGTTCGCAGCTTAAAAAGAATCTTCAAAAGAACTAAAGTAAACGGATTTGGAATTTAAAACCACTCCTGAAATGCACAGCATCCTCACAACAAAATCAGCACAGTACAAATAACGATCAACAAACTAAACCACATTCATAGTATACATATATACTGTCCTACGGCCGCCATTTCATCAGCCCCCCTAAATCTCGTACACATGTAAGTTTCACAATCCCGCATCGTCTGCCAACAAACGTCGCCTCAATTGAACATACGTATATACAAGGCTGGGCTTATTCTACGGGGGGGGCGGGGGGGCCCCATAAACACCCTTCCCCCCCCAAAAATCGTCCCCCCCCCAAAAAAAGTGGGTGCCCCTTTTAGTACCAACTTTTGCCCTGAAAAAATCGCTCAGAAGGCCAAATTTTCAAAAATTTTCCGTCTTCGCCGGAGATTTTTAGTCGATTTTTGCCTATTTAAGCACTAAATCCGCTTATTTTTGCCGATTGCTATAAAAATTGCGCAATTTTGAGCATGTTTTTAGAAAAATTTTGAAAAATTTTCGCCCTCCCCCCCAAAAATGACTCGCCCCCCGAGGGCCCCCCCCCAAGAAAAAATCCCCAGAATAAGCCCAGCAAGGTGCTAAATAGAAGGGTGGTCCGTATAATTGAAAGTTTTCTATCCCCCCCCCAAACTTTTTAACTTGCTGTACCTACTTATTTGCAACCTAAAAATAATACACATAGTATATATATATATATATATCTTTAGAAACAAACTTTATACACCCCACCCGCCTCTCACCTCACCTTTTCGTCAGAAAATACTCTCACCCACAATCCGTTTCAACTTTTTCGATTATCTGGTGATTATCAAGTGCCCAATACGTATTCAATCAATATCTAAAAATTGAAATGTAAAATATAGAATCGCGCACTTATTGTCTCCCATTGCCAGCGAAGGCATTGGACTTTTTGTATTCTTTCTTTTTTGATCGGCCCCTGTCCCCGTTCCTGTCCCTGGCTGGAGCAGCAGGCCACTGGCTCCACTTTGGACCCTGGTCAGGGCGCCACAGGCCGCTGGGTCCACTTTGGAGGGGTTCTCCAATGACAAAAATGTTTGCCTCACCAAGCGCTTTCACTTGATACCAAATTTGCAAACTTTTCGTAAAATCGATTTTTGACCGGCCCTCGCCCCTGACTAGGGCGCCACAGCTCGCTAGGGACACTTTAGAGGGGTCCTCCAATGACAGAAAATGTTCGCCTAACCATGTGCTTTCATTTGAAACGAAACTTAAAAATTATCAAAAAATTGCTTTTGGACCTGTCTGGACCCGGGTCAGGGCGCCACAGGCCGCTGGGTCCACTTAGGAGGGGTCCTCCAATGACCAAAAATGTTCGCCTCACCAAAGGCTTTCATTTGATACCAAACTTGGCCACTTTTGGAAAAATCTATTTTTGACCATTTTGGACCGGTCTGGACCCTGGTCAGGGCGCCACAGGCCGATGGGTCCACTTTGGAGGGGTCCTCCAATGACAAAAAATGTTCGCCTCACCAAGGGCTTTCATTTGATACCAAACTTGGCCACTTTTTGAAAAATCGATTTTTGACCATTTTGGACCGGTCCGGACCCTGGTCAGGGCGCCACAGGCCGCTGGGTCCACTTTGGAGGGGTCCTCCAATGACAAAAAATGTTCGCCTCACCAAGGGCTTTCATTTGATACCAAACTTGGCCACTTCTAGAAAAATCGATTTTTGCCCATTTTGGACCGGTCCGGACCCTGGTCAGTGCGCCACAGGCCGCTGGGTCCACTTTGGAGGGGTCCTCCAATGACAAAAAATGTTCGCCTCATCAAGGGCTTTCATTTGATACCAAACTTGTCCACTTTTGGAAAAATCGATTTTTGGCCATTTTGGGCCCGGTCCCCGGTCCGGACCCCTAGCCAGGGCGCCACAGGGGTCCGGGCGAAACCTACTATAGTCAATGCTGTAGTGCTCCCGCACCCCACCCCAAATCCCAAATAAGAGAGACCTGCTCACTGTAGATATTTCTGTAGAAGAGGTTAAAGTTGGAGTTGCGACACGGTAGGGCCCACCACCATCAGGGTACCCCCCAGCCACTTTGCTTACTTACTTGCTTATTCAGCCACATCGTGTCCGATGTATTGCTGGTATCCAATTAGGCATCCAAGGAACGATTGACAATCATGCGCCACTGGCATCTATCAGTAGCCAGTGTCCTGCAGATACCAAGCCAATCATCGTGCCAATGTCGTCCATAAGTTCCAGATAGCCACTGAAGATCCTTCTGCACCACCCGCATCCACGTTTGGCGGACACCACCCCTTGGCCTCCGCCATTCTACTGGAGGGACGAAAGAGATGGTACTGTTGGGAAATCGAGACGGTGGCATACGCAGCACATGTCCCAGATATTTTAAGCGCCTCCGCCTTACAGCCATCTCCATGGTAGGTCGTCTTAATCTTTCACGGATGGCAGCATTTGTGACATGGGCAGTATAGTCAGTTCGTAGAATACGGCGAAGAGAGCGCATTTCAAAGCCAGAGAGGAGGGCAACGTCAGACTGCTTTAGGGGCCACGTCTCGCAACCATAAAGCAGCACTGACATTACCGCTGCATCAAACTTTTATTTTGATAGTTAGTGATATGTCGTGCTTCCGCCATAACTTTTCCTCCAAGGATGTGAAAGCTGCCCGAGATCTCGCTATCCTGTAACGGATCTCATTAGTGATGGATCCGTTGTTGGATATTTCCGATCCAAGGTATCGGAAGGCACCAACATTTTCGGGTCGCTCACCATTTAATTAGAATAGTAGGCGGGAGGCAGCCCATGTGCAAGACTTTCGTTTTCTTGATGTTGATGGTGAGGCCAGCCTGAGTGGCGGTGCCGGCGACCCAGCCGTCGAACAGGCGCTGAAGTGTATCCTCGGACTCGGCCAGTATCGCTATATCGTCAGCATAGTCAAGGTCTGAAATATCAGTGCCGTGAACAAAGCTGGCATCCTGCCCTGCCTCAGCCAAGGCAGTTCGCATTACCCAGTCTACCAGACAGTTAAATAGTAATGCATTCCAGTTCGCATCCCCCCAGCCACATGGATAGGTCTTAGAGCGAAACTAATGGGCCTTTTAGATTCACCATATAGGGGTTCCTATTCGAATACGAAACCTCAGCCCAGCAGCTCTTATGTATAGGGCTGCCTACTCCGTAGGCCCAGACCCCCCCTTTTACACGTTAACTACTGACCCCTGGCCAGAAAACTACAGGGGCCAGATCCAAAATTCATATACCCCATGTAGGGCCATGGGGCCATGCTCCTCGCCGAACCTCAGACCCATCGGCCTGCCCCAGTTCAAGTTTACTTGAACAGAAGGATTGACCATTTAGGAAAAAACTATCTCCGAAAAAAATCGAAATCCTGCTATGTACACAGACCTGTAGGGAGACCCTACCTACTCCATACTCATTTCCCCAAAAATGGGGAAAAAGTTGTTCAAAAAAACCCCATATGGTATAGAAAATCTAAGACCTCCGACCCCTAGGGGGGGGAGGCAAAAATAAACTGGAGAGAAGTCGTGCATTGAAAAATTGAATCTGTCATATCTCAAAAACGGCTCCGGCCGATTTTGCTCAAATTTGCACAGCATGTACCCCTCGTGAAGGGGTTTCTACTGGTACAATATGAAGGCTCTACCTCAACTCCTCCGCCGGCACCAGGGAAAACTATGTTCCAAGAGGCCGCAATACGCCTTTTTTCCCTATTCTAGGTAGTGCGCTGACGCGCACTACCTAACTTTGAGCATGCAATTCTATGACAAAAGTTGCTCAGCTCACTTAGGGCTTTCATTTGGTACCAAATTTTACCACTTTTGAAAAATTTCATTTTTGACCGAAAATAGCCTGAGACCCCACCCCACCCCCACCACAGCACTCTACGGCCACATTGAGCATGTAATTCTATGACAGAAGTTGCTCAGCGTCCTTAGGGCTTACATTTGGTACCAAATTTGACCACTTTTGAATAATTTCATTTTTGACCGAAAATCGCCTATGTCCCCACCCCACCCCACCGCAGCACTCTAAGAGCCACTTTGAGTATGCAATTCTATGGACAAAAGTTGCTCAATCTCTACTTGGGCTTTCATTTGGTACCAAATTTGACCACTTTTGAAAAATTTCATTTTGGACCACCTGACCCCTTACCGACCTGACCTCTCAGACGGTCAAGTGGAGCCAGCCCAGCAAAATTGGTGCGCTGTACAGCAAAACGGACACCGGAAATGAGCTGGGCGCACCAGAAAACCCCTATAGAGAAAGTTTTGAGAGGCCAAGTAGAGCCTAGTATGGACCTCCAGGAAACGGTTGCCGAATGATCCTCCAGACGACAAAGTGGAAACAGCTCAGCAAGATGGATGAGTCGGACGGCAAAACGGACACCGGGAATGAGCTGGGCGCACCAGAAAACCCCTATAGAGAAAGTTTTGAGAGGCCAAGTAGAGCCTAGTATGGACCTCCAGGTATATAGCGGTTGCCGACATGACCCTCCAGACGGCAAAGTGGAACCAGCCCAGCAACTTGGGTCAGTTGGGCAGCAAAATTGATAGCGGGAATCGATTCTCCGTCACCAAAAACCTTTGTATGCAAGATTTGAGGCTTCCAGGTCGCAAAAAAGCGAAAAAACTAAGTTCAAAGTTGGACCCAAAATTCACCAACTTTGGCAGGCCAGTACCCAAAAATTACGCTCAGGGCCAGAAAATTATATAGCAATTGAACGACCCTGATATGTGTCCTATTCAGCCATATAGGCAGTATTGCCCCATATATAGCCCAGTCTGACTTATTACGGCGCCTTTGAAGCATACTTTTTGGCCATTTTAGCATTTTGGCCGACTTTGGCCCCCCGGCAAAAATTTTTTCCGGCTCTGGGAGGCTTAAAAACTAGCCTATCGGCTTATTTTTGTTGCGTACTCCAAGAATATATATGGTTTTCATAGGCAAAAATTTTTCTATCTGTTGTTATTAAAGCTACAAAACCCCCTTACCAGACGTCAAAGCGGAGAACCGGAAAAAAACATCACTCTCTAATCTCGTAAGCGATTTTTGGCATAACTTTTTAACGGAAAGTGGTACGGGGATGAAACTTCAGGAACATACCAAACTCGACACGTACAATTTTTTGCGCACATAATCTGCGCAGGATCTGCGCAGCCTTGTTTTACACGGTCATTCGACCATTTTCACTCATATTATAGGGGTCGCTACCGTGACCCCTATATTATAGGGGTCGCTGCCGCGACCCCTATGAAAACGTAAATCTTTTACATAGGATGCGACTCGCGAGTGATCCAAAGATTAGCAGAGCTTCCCGCACCGAGTAACGTTTGTAGAAACTCAAACTTAACCTGTACGTATTTATCTGCTAACAGTACTCGGGGCTTGTCGTTTCAAAACAGTGCGATCACTGCCAAAACGAAGAGGAAGCAAAGCTGATTTATTACTTTTGATAGCCAAATACTGGGCTTATTCTAGGGATGTTTTCGTGGGGGGGGGCTTCTCGGGGGCCCCCCCCAAAGGTCCGAGGGGCAAGGAATTTTTGGGGGGGCGAAAATTTTTCGAAAAATATGCTAAAAATAGCGCTATTTTTCTGGCATATACTATAAAAGTTGATTTTCATAGCAAAAATAAGCAGATTTAGTGTTGAAAAGGGCAAAAATTGAGTAAAAATCTCCGGCGAAGCCGGAAAATTTTTGAAAATTTGGCCTTCTGAGCGATTTTTTCAGGGCAAAAGTTGGTACCAAAAGGGGCACCCACTTTTGGGGGGGGGGGATTTTTGGGGGGGGGGGAACGATTGAGGGGGGGAAGGGTGTTTATGGGGCCCCCCCGACCCCCCCCCCCACTAGAATAAGCCCAGAAATAAAAAGATTTGACGGTGCTGAAAAACTGTACTGCAAAAATCTAATCAAGAATAAATACTCGGCTACTTTTAGTTTTACATCAAAACAGCCTAAAGTTAAAGTATCACACCATCATAGCTTAGGCTAGCCTGCCCAGGGTTCATGCGGACTTTTGAATTTCATTTTCCCGGTTTTTCCAAGTCTTTCAGGCCTATTTTCCCGGGGTTTTTCCAGTAAATGGCAGTAAATTTAGAAGATTATACGTAATTAGGTATATTAACGATTGTATCTATTTTGAATCATCCATTTTGAGCATTTTAGCTATCGAACGCAGTATTAAACATTGTTTGATATTCCAGAAATTCAAAGTTAGCAAAAATCTGATACCAAGAACAGGCTTTCTGGCTTATTTTTAGGCTAAAATCTATGGGGAGGGGGCGATATGGGGGGGCTCACCAAGAATGCGGGGTGGCGTATTTTTGAAAAAACTTGCGTAAAAACTGCCAAAAATTGCTAACGAATGACTAATTTTAGGTGTTTTTACGCTGAAATAGCGAAAACTTTGTTAAAATTCCGGCGACACCGGAAAATTTTTGAAAATTTAGGGTACAAATGGTAAAATTTTGCAATTTTTTGGATAATGGGAGGGGGAGGTCGGAATTTAAGGGGGACGGGGGGGGGGGGCGTGGGGGGTTGCTGAGTGGGGGCACACCCCCCAGTAAAGTAAGCCAGGCTTTAGATCACGAGTGCTGTGATACCAAAATACTCTAATAAACATAGACAAAAATTTGGTACTGTTGCAACGCAAAAATGGAAAATAACAAAAATTGTCTTCTCCAGATTACCCACCCACCAATTAAAAATTCTTAAAACTTTACCAATTGAGCTGAAATTTGGTATGGGTATGTTTTCGGGGTCAACCACGCGGAGTTCAAATATTGCAACATGTTTCGATTTCCCGAGATTCGATTTCTTTCGATTCGCAAGGGAAGGGGAACCGAAAAAATTCCTGTCGCCGATTTTGCTGAAAAGCTGCATACAGGGGTTTTCAGGGGCGCTGAGCACGAATCTGAATGAATAGTAAATACAACTATAGTATTTAAGGGCATTCGTGCACTTTTTCAAAAATAATAGGTCAAATTTAGGAATTTTGCGACAGGACACGCTAGGCTTCTACTTAGCTCAGATTCGTTTGAAATTTCTAAAAGTAAAAAAAATAATTTTTAGAATAATTATTTTGGCGGAAGCAGGCAAGTTGCCTCAAAATGTTATGTTTCAATTTCTGAGAAAATTCTGTACCCTTCATCCAATTAGAATCCTGAAAACCAAATAAAGTGATAAAAATTAAGACGGGAGAAAGAAGAGATCAACGAATTTGAAAATCGGCCTTATCGTGAAGAAAGTAGTAAGAGCTAAAAGAAATGCCAGTTTCGTGGTAAAACTTGAAATTAGTTGTTAAAATTTAAACTGACACCGGTTTGCACCAACCAATATAAGATCGAGGTTGAGATTACCTTGAGCTTAGCTCGAGATTAGCTTGAGGTTATCTGCAAGAACGTTGCACCAACAAAAGTTTGAGATTAACTCAACCTCGAGCTAATCTCGAGCGTCTAAATTTCAATCCTGGTCAAGAGTAGGATTGACTCTGTTTCTGATCAGTTTTACCAGTTACAGTTACAGGAATCTGCATCTGTTAGCATAGGCGTAGATAAGGGGGGGGGCGACCGGGCGGGCGCCCCCCCCCCGAAGCCCATTTGCCCCCTGGAAATTATGCTAGGGCAAAAGTTTTTAAGCTCGCGCGCAGCGCGAGCTTAGCATATTGCGCCAGTTTTGTTGGGAAAAGTAATCTGAAAAATAGGTTTTGACCCTTTAATTTTTCAAAAAATCGCTAGCCTGAAGCCAAACTAGAAGAAAATTTCGTGCGAAAGTTACCGGAAATGTGAGTTTAAAAGTTTAAACGTAATATTTCTAAAAATTTTCTACTGGGGGCTGAGTCCCTATAGTCCCCCTTGTCTGGGTTCTTATACGTATTTCGAATGACAAGTATTATGCATCATGTATATATAGTGATTATTTCATTTCCCTGAAATTAAATTTCCTGTCTTTTGCCTATGCAGATGTGGCAATTGAAGAAAATTGTAATTGTAGAAATGTATTGTAGAAAACCTGTAATTTATTCCGAAAATGACTCTATCTATAGCTCATAGCTTAACAAAGAAAGTGCTCTAAATTAATTCCTGAGAGTCTAAAAATTGAAAAATTCTGCAACTTCTGTGGTGCTCCCCCCCCCACGGGTGTTATTCCTTCGCGACATTTGGGTTCTCCACAGCCCTTCCACGCGTGCAATGCTAGCTCATATTATTTGCTGATTTGAAATAAAACAGCAAGAACGTGTTTAAAAAATTGCTTTCATGTCTAAAATACCAAAAATTCTCAACTTCTGGGGATTCAAAAGCAATTCAGTTCAAAATAAGTCGAAAATTATCATCAGCTTTGATATTAAAGAGTTAGTTTCTCTAGCAGTGTTTTGGTGAAAACCTGAAAACAGTCAACTTCAATAAATTAAGCCGTTTCTGGTGAAAATCTGAGAAAATTTCTCAAGTTTACAAAATTAAGAATTAAAGCTGCTGTAGTCGCTTGTGGTGAAATTTACGACTGTGGGTCACGGTAAAGAATTACTGAATTTCGGGGGGGGGGTTGGGGGGTCGGTTCGGCCCCGGCACCCCCCCCCCTCCACTTGCCAAAGATCCGCCCACTCCGAAGAAAAGACCTATCTACGCCACTGTCTGTTAGCAATAACTCCGCAGAAATTAGACAACGTAAATTTCTAAGTGTTGTTTTGCAAATGTTCTTATCATTCACAGAAACATTAATTCTAACCACTGCCTTCGTGCCAGGGTTTTTTTTTTCAAAACGGCCAGTGGGCATTTTAGTGGGCAAACTTAGGATTGAGTGGGCAAATTTAGAGATCGGTGGGCAAAATTTCAAAATTTTGCTAAGCGATTTTTAACCTTAATTTTAACTTTGCTTTAATTAATAATGTGTTTTATTCCATACCATATTATTCCATACCATATTATTCCATCTTAGTTTTTATACAATGCAGGGTTCTTATACAATATTAAAACATATTAAAACAACAGCAGGGGGTCTGGGGGGGCGCAGCCCCCCAGAAGCTGAACGAATTTTTCAAATTTTGATATTTTTGCACATGTTTTGAGTCAGTTTCGATTTTCTGCACTTGCATTTTTCTATAAATACATTTTTTTACAAATACAAATTTTGCAACATTTCGAGGAGACATATTATTCAGAAATAGACAATAAGTGAAGTGAAGTAAAGCTAATCAAGTTACAATTAAACAGTGACACAGGAACCTCAGCGGAGGGTCTGGGGGGCGGCAGCCCCCCAGAAAAAAATTGAAGATTTTTTGAAAATTAGCAATAAAACCGTAATAGAAATGTTCACTTCTTTTACCTCAGTGGTCCAATTTTTCAGTGGGCAAACTGCTGGGCAAATTTAAATTTGAGTGGGCAAACTTTTGGCCGAGTGGGCAAATGCCCCCAATTTTGCCCAAAAAAAAACCGTGCTTCGTGCTCGTAAAATTGAACTATAGGAGGTAGCAGTCGTCGTCGCAACTGCAGACATTTGGAAGCAATCATAATCCTCATTGTTAAGCGAACAACTGCAATTGTAATGTGTAAAGTAAAAGTAGAATAGTTGAAAAATGTTGCTAGTTGTTGATTGGCCCTATCACTTAGCACGTGACTCTTTAACAGCATTGCATTGGATAACCCACAAGTTAGAGTTTAGCTGGAGCTTAGTTCCAGCTTGACTAATCTGTAACAGAAATCAGTTGGCGCAAGAGATAACCTCGAGGTTGAAGTTAGAGATGAGCTCAAGCTTACCCGATCTTGAGTTCGAGATTAGCTCCAGATTAAGCTTGAGCTAATCTCGTAGTTGGTGCAAACGGCCGTAAATTCATTAAATTTGCACCGAAAATACAAAAAACTAGGGATGCACCGGGGCCTAGCCCCGGCCCCGGTGGTCAGGACCCGGTCCCAACCGGGACCAAAAATTAGCAAAATTTTGTTCATTTTTGACAATTTTTGACCAAAATGTGAAAATTTCGAAAGTCAAAAACTGCTACAAATAGTTTGTTTTCTCACCGATTTGAATGAAAACGATTGTAACGTTTGCATATCAGAAAATATTGCAAAATTTCAATTTTCAAGAAAATTCTTAAAATTTTCTATTTGGACCCCCAATTTCTAGGCCCCGGCCGGGGCCACGATGAGGTCCCGGCCCCGGTGCATCTCTACAAAAAACTCTGACTTTCTCATTTTCCCGGTTTTCCCGGCGTTTCACGATTTTCCCTGATATTCCCGGTCGCATGAACCCTGCTGCCACAGCGGTCCTGAGTTTACTTAGTGAGGATGGGCCCTTCCCCACTTTTTTGGTTTCCCCCATCAATCCCCCCCTTCCCTCTCCCTCGACCCCCGAGTGGTGTGGACAACTTTTTCTTGTCCACATCCACAGCTGCCCACCTACATGGTGTCCACGTCCGCCTGCGCTGTCTACCTGCCACATAGAAAAGTTGTGTCCGCATTGTCCACAGAAACACACAGGAGGAAAAGTGTTGGAGAGGCGATTTCCGCCGACAAAAACCCGGACAGTACTATATAGGGTGCGCTTTTCGCAAACCACTTCCGTCAGTTGAGTCAATTTTTTTAAATAATTTTCTGGCTTCCTACTGTCAGTATGTAGTATGCTTCTTGCTCGCCAATCAATCTATATATGTATTTGTAAAAAACATTTGCACACTCCAAATCTTGAGTTAGAAGAACTAAGTTGATCCGACTAACTCGAATTAATTTGTTCGGACATCCACTTTACATTTCCGAGAAGTTCGCTAGAAATTCTGGATTTTCTAAATTATCTGTTCGATTCAACAAAAACGTTTAGTTGCATTCTAAAACTAATTCAAACCATTATTACCGGTTCTTTCAGTTGGAAACTAAAAGTAAAGTTTCAAAAATACTGTGCATTTTTTGAAAAAATGAATGCAGTGCATGTAATCTCAATTACATATTAACGTACATAATATGTTCACAGCGTATTTTTGCATTTTACATATTTTTTAGCTTGTTTCATCATCTCACTGTCTTAAGAGCACGCGTAAGAAGTTCTAAACTGTCGTGACCTCTAGCGTTCTTCTGGGAATTAATCTATAGCACATATTGCTCGGTAGTTTAAAATTTTCTACCTTTAGAGTTTTGAAGCTTTTCGTCGAAAATTGTCACTGTGCCAATATAAAAAGGCACAAGGACACACGGAAAGCAGCAAAACAGAGGACTTTTGGGTAAGTTTCCGGCGTCGCAGTTTTTGGCACTAAAACTTAAGTTTTACTGAACAACAGAAACGGGGCAATTTATGGTAGTATATGTATAAAACAGACTAAATAAACTAAACCCAAGGGCGGTAAGGAAAACGTAAACACTGTGTAGGACCGTAATAAACTTAAATTAACCAGACGGATATGAACTTGCTGTTATATTAAAGTTCGTCAAGTTTGTAAGCCTGATAGGACCATCACACCCAATAACAAACAGCAATACTTACATTACTTAATCTGCCGGAGCTCCAAGTTGGCTGCTCTCTGGTAAAACAAACAGTATCAGTGTTTGGACGGAGCCAAGGTAATGGCTATACGGAACAATGATCAACATGCAAAACTGGAAATCCATCCTAAACTTAGGGTTGTTCCCGGGCCGTGTAGCGGGCTCCGCGCCCCCAGTGAAAAAATGTTGAGCCTGGACCGGGCCCGGTGCAATTTTTAGGCCCGGCCCCGGACACCGGGCCCTCGTGCAAAATAGGGTTTTCATAAGAAAAATTGCTTTCTGAAGCCTCCTTGGAGTATTATTTTATCACAAAAGTGACAGTTTAAAGTTCTTGGGCTCCTTGAACTGAGACAAGCTATCGATTTATGAATTAGTCGTGGGCTCTTAGTTAATAAATGAAAAGTAGATATCCTGCTCCCAAAGACTGAAAATGGTTTCAATTAAAATCAACAATGTTAATTTTTCAAGTCACTGGTATTTTGCAAATGTGGAAGGAAACAGCCTAACTACATATTATGTAATTATAAATGCAGCTTTTATACCTAAAATCACATGTATTATACACTTTCACTTAGAATTGTATATGGACGATAAACTACGTTTTAGACCTTGCAGCGGGAAGAGGCCGTGTAGGCTCGGCCCGGTGGTCCTCGTAGGCCCGACCCGGAGAATTTCTTATCGGAACAACCCTGCCTAAACTAAGCTGATCTAACTGTCTTGTCTGATCTCAAAACGAGAACATCAGGCCTCGATCATTCCCATACTCTTCTGTCCCATTCTCCTCCTCATTCAACCAGGGAAGCTCCTAACAAGCTCAACAGTAGTATCCGTCCTCGTTCCGGTCGACGGGTTGTGTCTTGGTAGTAGCAGGCACGCGCAACTATTTCGGTGCAACGGAAAACCTTTTATGCCAATATTTCTGCCAGGTTAAAATAGCAGACTTGACCCTTATCCAGAAAATGCAGAAATGCAGAAATGCACCGTGCAGAAATCTCTCCCCTCCTGAAAAGAGAACCATGGCACTGCAGAACCTCCGCAACCAACAGCCCGCTGACTACATCATATGGACTGACGGATCCGCTAAAAGCGGAACAGAACGAGGAGGCAGCGGCGTCTATATTGTGGAAACCTTCACCGAGCGTAGAAGGCACCTCGCCTTCCCTGCTGGAATTGTCTGTTCCAGCTATAGAGCGGAGCTCATTGCCATCAAAAAGGCCCTAGACTGGGTCCTAAGATATGGAAAGCTGCACCGAACTAATTTGATCCGGATCTGTACGGATTCACTATCGGCGGTGCAGAAACTGTCTGGAGGACCTGCTCAGCCATGTACGTATCTGGAAACTGCCATCTGGAATCATTTAGATAGTCTTAACAGGGGAAACATAACGGCTAGCCTCATCTGGATTCCCAGTCACTGTGGAATTTCCGGAAATGAAATGGCCGACAGACTAGCGAGAAATGGAGGGAAGATGGTCCAAGACGAGGTTGCAATTGATTATCCTACAGCGTCAGCCGTGCTCAGGCGGCACTTTACCCAAAAATGGCACAGTGGCATTTCCCATGACCGAACAAGGTCTATCTTTGGTGACAGAGGCCCTGTCCCACCGTCCAACGAAGCCGGGCTGTCAAGACGTGACAGAATCATCCTGTCCCAGCTGCGAACCGGAAAAAGCCTACTTTTAGGAAGAGAGAAAGTCTCACATTATGGATACATCTTCACTCGGGGAATGGAATTCCTGATTTCCCGCCATTATTAAGAAGAAAAAATCAACCTGAAAAAACTAGAAAGATGCACTACGGAGTATTTGGGATTACGTAACAAGGAATCTACATTGGATAAATTAAGACGTCAACCTTTCGACCGTAATCCCCTAGGTTACGCCTTAATTTACGCATTAATTTACTTTTAGCCCAATATCGGAATGAAATCAACCCCACTGCATACCCCTCCGACCTGTGCCCAGACTGCTCCCAGGAGACCAAAACCTTAGACCACCTTATCCTCTCCTGCCCAGCTAAGGAGGCTGCGCGGAGGAGACATTTTGACTGTTTCCTTGGCTTGGCTGTCCTTTGGGAGGGCCCCTTCGGGTGTTATGGGTTTCATGAAGGGTACTGGGCGGTTAGACTAACTGCTCAGCTGTATGGATCCGCTCCGCCTGGCCCTAATGATGATGATGATGATGATGATGACCCTTATCCACATTTGCACAAGGTGCTTAGATGCTCTACTTCAACTCAAAGCCTTCGCACCACGTCCTGTGAACTGGGAATGAATGCATATCAAATGTTCGGATCAATTGACCATCGGAATCTATTTAACAACACTTCTAATTGAAGCTCATCTGATTCCTCAAATCAGACTAGGAATTTAGAATATGACACTAGTCATCACATCATGATAAAGTTTAGTCCATCAACCACAGCAACCAAATGGAGTTAGACAAACACTTTAATTCTGCAATATACATAAAAATTTAATTTTCAAATAAATGCAACTCGCATATCCTTAATACAAGCCACCAAAAAAGTTAAATTCAGATGAGAGACACCAAAAACGGGAATGATGGTAAACAAACACAAGACTGGAATTACCAAATGGTGAAATGAATGAGCGCCAAAAGTTACAACATTCAATAAGGAAAGAAGAGAGTTATCATAATTGCACACGTTTGCTTACACAAAGAGTACATAATAAACAGGAGTATAAAATAACAGAGTTGTGAGAGCGCAAATATTAACATAGAGTTGTGAGAGCGCAAATATTAACATCAAGGACCAATGTATCCAGTTTTAAATACTCCAATGACAAAATCATCAGCACGGTAACGAGACAATCAAAATAGCTCCATTATAGCACCAGCAAAAGAGCAATTTGCACTCCAACTACAGAACAACCCCCTCTGTCCTTACACAGGACTAGGACTCTCTTGGATTAGAAAGAAATGATGCCAGCAAGCCAGATATAACAGCGGAACAGACAAATGAATGGCATAACAAATAGAGAAATAAGCCAAACAATAATTTATGCGACAACGGACTGCTAAAATCTTACGTTTGCAAGAAATGCTATAGCAGCGATAGTAAAACAAAACACTATGTGTATATATCCTAGTAATTGAATTCTAAAAATTGAATTTCAGTTCAGGGGAAATTTTTTACAGCTTTAAATTCCGAGACTTCTGCCGCATAATCTTATGTTAATGTTACGGACCATGTGTATAATTGCAAAATATGCATATGGGGCAAGAAATTCTGTCCCATATGCATATGGACCAACATTTTTGCCCCATGTGCTGGGCTTTTTCTAGGCGAAAAAAGTGGGGGTGGGGAGAGTGGGAGGAGCCCCCCCCCCACTAGTTGGGGGGGACTCAAAAGTGGGGGGTTCCACAGTGGTCTAAAATCGCTAAAAATGCAGTAAAAATAGCCTGTTTTCTACATATACTGCTATAACTATGCTAAAAAGTGCTCAAAAATCGAGTTTATTTTGACTAAAAATCCTTAAAATTTGGCATTTTCTGGACAACTTATGGTGAGTGGGGGGGGGAAGCCCAAAAACGTGGGGGTGGGGCCGAGTGGGGGGGGGAAGGGGTCGAGTGGGGAGGGAGGGGTCGAGTGGGGGGGAACCCAAAAAGTGGGGGGCGCCCTTCCACCCCACCCCCTGTAAAAAAACCCAGAATTGTGCACATGGGACAAAGATCTTTTGCCCCATTTGAATCGATTAATACCCGTGAGTTCATGCAAAAATATTATTTAGTTACGTCAATATTAAATTTGATATGAAACTGAGATTGAAGGTCAATGACAGAAGTAAGATGAAATATCCAGATTTGAAATTCTTAAAATTTTAAAATTTTGAAAGTGCAACATGTTGCTGATGAAAATACGGAAATTAGTAAGTTGTTTGGTATTTAATTGTTTAGCTGTTTTGTTTCTGTTTTAGTTGTTTGGTATTAGTAGTAGATTTAGAAATTTTAGCCTTTGAATTTATATTTTCGCTAATCACGAATACCAAAACAGTTTGAAAATTAAATTTAAAATATGAAAGCTTTGGAGCCGTACTACACATATATTCTCACATCCTGAAATTTCAGTTCTTTTACAAAATGTCCAACAAATCTAAAAATTTACTAATTTCCATATTTTCATCAACGAAATTTGCACTTTCACAGTTTTCAAATTTTAAGAATTTTATATCTGGATTTTTCATCTTCTGTAATTTTCCACCTTCAATCTCAGTTTTGTATCAGTTTTAATATTGACGTACGTAGTTAAAATAATGTTTTTGCATTGAACTAAAGTTTAAAATAAGAAAAATTACTCAAAATTGCTGATATTTCCATGTGGTACAAAAGATCTTTGTCCGATGTGCACATGGGGCAACGATGTTGGCCCATATGCACAAGCACATTGGACAGAAATTCTTGCCCCATATGCATGGGGCAAAGAACTTGCTCCATATGCATATATGGCATTTTTAGCGGGGGTGGAGGCCCTCACTTTTCGGTTCCTCCTCCAATTTTTGGAGCCCCCTACTTCGCCCCTGCCACATTTTTGGGGGTCGCCCAAAAGTGTGGAAAAAATAAGTTTTTGAGGTTAAATTTTCAAAAGTTTTTTCAATGTTTAGCTAATTTATGGACTTCTAAGTTCATCTTAAGCTTAAAAACAGCAATTGTTTGCTCGGAAGCCCCCCCCCCCCACTTCAACTTCCATAGGACCCTAAAAATGCCAGCATATGGGGCAAAACCTCTTGCCCCATATGTACACAAGTGGCAATTATACAACCGGAATTATGATCCGTAACATTAACACACACTCTGGTTCGGTTTAGAAATTACATACATATGCTTTATGTTGCAATGTAAAATCACAATTTACATGGGCAGATACCGAAAATGAAAACAACACAAAAACAATGGAAATGACACAGACGGGAACACAAAAGTGTACACAACACACATAAACAAATGTATTAACATCACAAAGAAGTTGGATACAAACATGAGAAACACAAAAAGCAAGAGCACAACTAAATAGAAAAAGACATTGTTTTCAACTTAGTTTTAGATTAGGTACTTATTATTTCCCCTTAGTTGACCGAATTAATAAAATAAAATTGAATAGTAAAAACTCCGTCTAAATTGCAATTATAGATATAAACAAATCAATTGCTTCCATGTATAGCTTTAAAAAGATAGTTTTGCGAACTTCATATTGAAAACCACAAAAATAGGCACACCTGCAAACTGCTTCCGCAATCGGCATTGGCACGCCAACTGAACTGAAGCAGAAGAAGAAGACAAACCGACGACTTTTGAATAAAAGACTTTACCATGGAAATACTTCATTATAACAGATTTAACAATTTGCACTATTAAAAGCAAGTCTCAGGAAACCAGCACTTGTGCTATTGGAAACAGACTGGAAAATGTAGAAAACTCACAGTATAAAAACAATGAAGCCAGAGTATGTCGTCATGGCGCACCTTCCACAGTAGTTCATATCATCGCACAAAAACATGAAATTGGACAAAAATACATAAAATATGTGCCATAGTGCACTGTACTTACTTATACCCTAACCCTGGACTGCATCAAATAAGTAAAAGAATCACTGTTTAGAATAAAGAAGCCTAACTACTGATTTCCCATTTCAAAGTGAACTACAAAGGATTCCTCTACTCCACAGGTGCACAGTTCTTGATCTTATTTGTTGGAGTCCAGGGACAGTCTTTACGGTTTCTTAAACCATCTACGGCAGAACATTATGCCATTGCCATTATATATGGTGAAATATTTTAAATTAATAAAGTACAAAGCAAAATACAAAACTCTGCAAACACAGTCCAGTAACAAACAGTTGAAACAACAAAACTAAATTAGGAAATACCCATTGCATGATCTCTAAAAACACCCTGATAAAAATTGTCATTCTGCATAAATGAAGATTCGAAAAATATTGGAGAACTTCAATAACTAGGGGGGAAAATGCCCTCGACGGGCAACCAACTTGGTAGAATAGGGAAAGACTTGAATGTTAAATACACGGTGCATGGTTACAACTGAGATTCTGCTGAAGCGGAAAAATGCCGTTTCTCAGCGACTAAAATGACAG
>JASAND010020950.1:0-31146 GCA_030248195.1 Trissonchulus latispiculum | reverse complement strand
CTGTGCAGCCTCTGCGCAGCGCCTCTGAAGGCTGTCATTGGGGCGTTTTGACTCATATTATAGGGGTCGCTACCGCGACCCCTATGAAAAGCAAATAATTACAGTGCTTAAACTACTGCTAAATCCTCACTGTTTCACTCCGTAACCGACCAGGGAAAACTGTTTCAAACTTTGACTTCGTTTCAGCACAGCCAACAAACAGTCAAGGAGATCTGGAGCCTGCAAAAAAAGAATTCCAAAAAAAGAAATCAAGAATTCTAATAAAGAAACTTAAAATTGGTTAAAAACAGAAACAATAAAACTCAGTATGTCACAAAATGCTTCGCTGAACTTTAGTGAACTTCTCGAAGGCAGCAGCAAATCGTGAGTCTAAAAAGCTAGGCTTCAAAAATTTTCTGTCAGTTTTTGGAAAAAATTCCTAAAATTAGCTGGTTAATGATTCAAGTTTGGCAAAATTTTTGGCAAAATTATTCAAATTTGGCAAAAGGTCACTGGCTCCGCGAAACGCAAAGTCCGGGAAAACTTCGCAAAACATCAACTTTGTTTTGAGCCTATGTTACTGTATTTGCAACAAAGTATCTTAAAATTATCGGGGGGGGGGCGCCCCCCCAGATATAGGGGTGCCTCAGATTTCCCCCTCTCCACTATTTGCAAGAAAAGCCGTATCTGGATAAACCTCCTTCAATCGACTGAACACTACAACGTATGTATTTACAAAGGACAGTGGTATTTGGGATTAATCTATAGACTAAAGAAAGCATAAAGTAGAGTATTTTTCAGGGGGAGACGAAAATGAACCCCCCCAATTTTTGCTTCACCCGGATTTTTGTACGAGCAAAATATTTTGCCCAAAACGGGCAAATTTTCAAAATTTTCTGGCTTCAACGGAGATTTTTAACCTAAAAATGCTTATTTTTAGCCGAAAATCCAGGCATTTTTGTAAATTCTTAGCGTTTGTACAATAATATAATATACATATGCAAAATACGCCAAAATATTAACTTTCGCAAAAAATCCCCCTGGATGCCCCTCTCCATGAAGAAAATATCCTGCAAAGGGTACTTCCACCACCCTCCAACCTATGAAAAGTATTCAAAAAACTTCAAAAAACCAACACAAACAAAAAATATGCACAATATGTAAACACTACAACTGAAAAAGCTTTTGGGGTGAAAATACAGATACGTACAACTGTATCATTTTAAGAACCACAAAACGTTTTCTTCGTAAATGGTGTGAAAAGGTTGATTTTTGAGTGTCAAAAACACTGTATACACTGTATGCATATAAAGATAGGCTCCGTTAAAACAGAACTCATTAACCAGAAAAATTAAAATATTTCGGTACGATAGTTTACAACAGTGTATATACAACACGGGACGGATCCAGTTTTTTTAGAAGCCACCACCCCCCATTTTCCCCCTGACATTTCTACCGTCCCAACAAGACATCCCACAAATTAATCAAACTCACAACGAATAAAAAACCCACATACAAAAATATACAAGTAACAAAAATGCTCCGCACAAAGGGGATAATATGTGTGTTGGGCCTATATCTATCCTTTAAATTCCGGTTGAGAAAGGCATAAATCCGACACCGCAAAAGTTGCTCAGCTCACTTAGGGCTTTCATTTGATACCAAATTTTACCACTTTTGAAAAATTTTATTTTTGACCCACACCGGACCCACTGTGGGTGGGGCACACACCCACAGGTCGGTGGGGCCACTTTATGTGGGTGGCATAATGACAAAAGTTGATCGCCTCGCCAAGGGCTTTCATTTGATACCAAACTTGACCACTTTTGAAGACTTTCATTTTTGACCCACACCGGATCCACAGTGGGTGGGGCACCCACCCACAGGTCGGTGGGGCCACTTTTTGTGGGTGGCATAATGACAAAAGTTGATCGCCTCGCCAAGGGTTTTCATTTGATACCAAACTTGACCACTTTTGAAGACTTTCATTTTTGACCCACACCGGACCCACAGTGGGTGGGGCACCCACCCACAGGTCGGTGAGGCCACTTTTTGTGGGTGGCATAATGACAAAAGTTGATCGCCTCGCCAAGGGCTTTCATTTGATACCAAACTTGACCACTTTTGAAGACTTTCATTTTTGACCCACACCGGATCCACAGTTGGTGGGGCACCCACCCACAGGTCGGTGGGGCCACTTTTTGTGGGTGGCATAATGACAAAAGTTGATCGCCTCGCCAAGGGCTTTCATTTGATACCAAACTTGACCACTTTTGAAGACTTTCATTTTTGACCCACACCGGACCCACAGTGGGTGGGGTACCCACCCACAGGTCGGTGGGGTCACTTTTTGTGGGTAGGTAGTAAGGGGATAATATGTGTGTTGGGCCTATATCTATCCTTTAAATTCCGGTTGAGAAAGGCATAAATCCGACACCGCAAAAGTTGCTCAGCTCACTTAGGGCTTTCATTTGATACCAAATTTTACCACTTTTGAAAAATTTTATTTTTGACCCAAAATCGCCTAAGTCCCCACCCCACCCCACCATAGCACTCTACAGCCACTTTGGCTATGCAGTTCTATGACAAAAGTTGCTCAGCTCACTGAGGGCTTTCATTTGATACCAAATTTGACCACTTTTGAGAAACTTTATTTTCGACCATTTGACCCTCCCACCCGACTGACCCTTCAAACGGCGAAGTAGAACCAGCCCAGCAAAATAGGTACGTCGGACGGCAAAAAGAATACCGGGAATGAGCTGGGCACACCAGAAAACCCCTATAGACAAAGTTTTGAGAGGCCAGGTAGAGCCTACTATGGACCTCCAGGAAGCGGTTTCCGACTTGACCCTCCCGACGGCAAAGTGGAACCAGCCCAGCAAGATGGGTGGGTCTGACGGTAAAACTGACTGCGGGAATCGTTTCTCCGTGCCAGAAAACCATTGTATGGAAGATTTGAGCTTTCAAAGTTAAATAGATAGCGAGAAATTTCGATTTTTCATTTTTCGAATTTTCGCCATCTTTGACGGGCCACTGTGGTCGCTAGGGAAGTGATAGAGAAACGCAACCTGGACCGTTAGTTAGTTCAATATATGTAATTTCTAAATATAAAAAGAAATCAGCTCCAGCTCGTAACATTCGACCTGAGCGACGACCACAAAAATGGTCACTTTTCGCTATGAGCCGACTTTGCGGCGCCACTGCGGCGCTGTGGCGCAGCTGCGGCGCAAAAAAGTTGTGATTCTTAAATTCTTTAGAGGGTACTACTAGACCCCATAGCCCTTCAGGTTGGCCCACTGCTGCAGATCACGTGAAAGCGGCGAACATTATGTACAATACAACCATCAAATAGGAGAAACCGGAAAAAAACATCGCCGCCATAACCGGTCCGGGGCGCAACTTTTTAACGGTAAGTGATACGGGGCTGAAACTTCACAGACATACTAAACTCGATGTGCTCTACAATTTGCGCATGAAATCTGCGCAGGATCTGCGCAGGATTTTGCGCAGCTTCTGCGCAGCTTATTTTACACTGTCTCCAGCCACTTTTCACACAGGGGTCGCTGCCGCGACCCCTATGATAATGGGTTCTCTTACAATTTTGGAATTAGGAATCTTATTATTGACAATGATACCAGTAAAATAGGAACAGAACTGGAGTACGTGAACAATTGGAATCAAGTCTCTGCAAAGCAAGAAGAATACAAAAATGGCAATTGACTCAAAATTAAATAAATAAAATTTTATATTGTTCATAGGATTACATATGGAAATTAAAAAATCGATCAATCAATCAATCAATCAAACACTGAGTGCTTCTTATACTAATAATTATCCACTAACTTTGCTCCTAAATGGTCAAAATCTTCCAGCCGGAGCAAACGACAGTCGTGGGTTGCATAGATCTTTTCAACATCCTACAAAAAACATCAAAACGAAAACTACATAAATTAACACTAATAAATTTATTTGATTAATTTAATAAATTTATTTGATTAATATGAAATCACTCGGATAGACGACTGCCGTAACAACATTCCAACGATTCAGAAAAAATTCACTTCTATACCATTATGGAGATTTTTTACATTATTTTTTATTATATATGTAGCAAATAAAAACAACAAAATAGAAATAAAAATGATATACCCAGACCACTTCTTCACGATATGGCAGTTTGTGATAGTCACACAGGGCAGCATAGGTACGTCGAAAATTACTGCAGGGAAGTAGGGGCCGCCCACTGGGCAGGGACTCATAGTCCGTATAGTAGGTGGTCGGGGATATACTGAGCAAATATCTAAAAAAATAAACAAAACAAATAAAATTAAACAATAAAAAACGAAATTTAGTCCCAGATTTGTAAGACGTTCAATTTTCGGAGCAAATTGGATCTCTGTTGTTTCGGACTAAGGCTTTGCCTTAGTCACTGCAGGCTGGCTATTTTCATGATCTCATTATACTCGTGATGGGCACCGGATATTTTTTCCTAGCGGGATATCCGACTATTTTGCGTTAAACGAATATCCGGATATTCGGTTATCCGCCTATTCCAAACTTCAGTTTAAGAAAATGTTTCGATTTTGCAGTTAAACTTTTAAATTTTTCGTCAATTTTTCGATACGCTGTGAATTTCTATCATACAGTCAAGCCACAACCTTAGTTTCAAAAATAATTTCAGGGAAATTGTTGAAAAATATTTTGAAATTTTTGGCAAAAATTTGCTTTAATTTTTCATTACTTTGTCTGAAATGTACACGGATATTAGGATATCCGGATATTTTACTCAAATCGGATATTATCCGGATATCCAGTGCCCATCACTACTTATACTTCTTTTGATCAGATACCGGGTAATCAGTTGATTTCCGAAACCTTCCGAAATACGAAACCGAAACCAAAAAGCAAAGCCTTAGTCCGAAACAGGAGAGCGCCAGTGGGCACTGACAAAACAATTGAACTTCTTACACATTATGGTTTTAAAAAACTGCAAAATTCACGTCAACAACAAAACGTAGAAGCGAAGAAAAACATTAAAAGCAGAAAGAATTTTCAGCCAACCCTTCCGGTTTTAAGCACCCCACCTTGGATCCGCATCAGGAAAGTAGTGTTTAAAGGCGCCCAGAATCTGTTTGATGGCATAGTCGGCCCCGTGCTCTTCCACATTGGCCAAATGAATGTACAGCTTTCGATTGTCTACTGTGGCCCAAATCTGCAAAAAAAACAATAAAAAACAAGAAATATATATGTTTAAAATAGGATTAATTTTTTATTGTAAAATGCAGGGCTGTTGCGCGGGGTTTTCCAAAAAAATAGGAATAAAAATAGGAATTTTATCATCAAAGAAATAGGAATAAATAGGAACTTTTTGGTCAACAAATAGGTATTCCCAGGGTTAACATGAAGGCCCAATTTTATAGTTTTCAACAGAAAGAGCAATTACTAGTGCCTTTAAATGAATATTAAAATGTCTTGGAAGCTTTTAACTCTGATTTTTTGTTCGACAAACACGGTGGTGTCGCAATTTTTTGGGATTCGAACCACTTTTTATCGGATTAATATTTGAAAAGCTGAAATATTTCACCAACTCCGCCAATCGAAAATCTGGGTAGATGCTAGTTATTAAAACTGTTTGAGTTGAGTCCGGGTTCAATCACGGATAGGAACCGGAAAGAACTGTCGGAAAAACGGTTTTTATTATTTTTTCTGCAACCGTCGAAAAACCAGCTAGTTTTTCTGGTAAGTTGATGTTTCGAAAAATTGCGGAAAATTAGAAATTTCCTAAAATTCAGAAATTCTGAAAAATTAGGAAAATTCTCTAAAACGGTCTGAATTCATTGTTTAAGAAAACCATTCAAACCTTAAAATTATGAAAATTCGCCTATTTCTGGCCTGCACAAGAGAGTGAACAGTAACACACTTATGTCTGAAATGATAAAAAATTTGGTCTTGTGTGCACTCTTTCTAGCGACAGAAAGAGAAAATTACTGAAAAAAGATCAGTCAGTGCTCAGAAAACATTTTGTCATTAAAAACTTAAAGAAAGTTTTGTATTCTGTTGAAGAAAAATAGCCAAGATCTGAAAATAGGAATGTCTCAAAACTAGGAAAAATAGGAACCGCAACAGGCCTGTAAAATGTGATATTTACGCTTAATTTATTATGTATACATTAATGGTTTTCATAGGTTAAAACTCACATGCTAGCATAACCATTTCGCATTAATTTTCATCGAAATGTCATAGTTTATTGTATTCGCGGCTACACACGTAAACGTAGTTGCCCAGGCTAATTCTAGGGGATTTTTATTGGAAGGTGACCTCGTGGAGGGTGAAAATTTAGCAAATGTTTACTAAAAATATGCTAAAATGCGTCATTTTCAAAATATGTATTCGCCGAAAAACTTAGTTTTTACGGCAAACATAAGCAGACTTAGTGTTAAAAATGGCAAAAGTAGAGTGAAAATCTTTGAATTTTAATTTAATTTTTAAAAATTTGACCCTCTGGACGATTATTAGGACAACATTTGGTCCCAAAAGAAGCACCCACTTTTGGGGGTTGAAGACGAATTTCGAAGGGGGAAAGGACGTTGATTGGGCCTCCCCTTTCCCATATTATGTAAATTATATACACAGAAGACGTAGGTATATATATATATATACCTCAGAGGAGGAGACATAATCAAGACTGGTAATGGCCAGCAAGTGAAAGGATGTTTCCAGCTAAAACAAAGAAATTATTCTTATGCAAAACGAAGATTAGCACTGAAAATCTGCTCTACCCCCCCCCCAAACCTCAGAATATCAAATTAATCAACTGGGCTTTTTAACTGGGGGGGGGGGTGTGGGGGGCACCCCTGCCTTTTTGTGTACCCCTCCCCCACTCGACCCCTTCCCACCCCCACTAACACTTTGTGGGCTTCCCCCCACTAACTATAAGGTGCCCAGAAAATGCCAAATTTGAAGAATTTTTGGTCAAAATTTGCAATTAATTTCCGGCTTCGCCGAAATTTTTTGGTCAAAATTCGTCTATTTAGGTACTCAAACTCACTTTTTGAGGAGCACTTTTTAGCATAGTTATAGCAATATATGTAGAAAACAGACTATTTTTACTGCATTTTTGCCAATTTTAGACCACTTTGGATCCCCCCACGTTTTGGGTCCCCCCACTATTGGGGGGGGGTGGCTCCCTCCCCACTTTTTTTCGCCTAGAAAAAGCCCAGATCTAGCCCTCTCCCCCTTATTTTACAATTAGAAAGTACGAGGGCTTGCTAAACTGGAAACGGAAATTTTGCATCATTTAAGCTTAGTACGGTGTCCTGGGTATATTTTAGGCAAAAATAAGTGGGGGCCCACTAGTGTAATTTGACTGCTCAAACTTAAACCCAAACCTACATAAAAAGCAAATAAATAGTGGTTCCTCCTCTGAATTACGACACGCTTAAATTTATGGCTACGTATATACCTGAAGCTTTGATATGGTTTTACCAGATACGAAGAATAAGCGAAACTTCGACAGAACCTAAAACACAAATTAAATATTAATTCTATCTTTGATTCAAAGTTTAACAGTTAATAATTACAAATTAACGTTTACGAATACAGAGCTCTAATTAGAAAAAAGTGAAGGATGTTCAACTCCTACCATGACTTATGGTTCAAATACCTGTCGCCACAAAAACTTTCTCAAATCCCGTTGAGCAAGGAGCTAAGCACACATGGTTTAGGTTTACTATGGTAAAGGTAAAGTGGTAAAGTGACCCCTGGAGAGAACTCCAACCTACAGAAGGTTATAGGGTGCCGGTGCTTATCTCCGAATTCATAGCCCGAAGCCAGAAGCGACAACTCTAACGTTGACTACATCAGTGAAAGGAGGGCCAGTCCTTCATCAGGCATTACGGCAGAACACAGACTCCTGTTACCTTCCCACCACAGTGGTTACCCATTAACCGACCAGTTAAGGATGGATAGCTGGGTTGGCTAGAGCCAACGGCGAACCGATATGTGCTTAGTCAATTGCTAACAGGGATTTGTGAAAGCCTTGTGGCAGCGGCGACTCAAACATAGGACCGTAAGTTCTTTAGTCTACTATGGGCTGTAGCCAACCCAAAACTATCCATCCTTAATTGGTCGATAAATGGGCGCCAGTGCAAATGTGGGAAGACCCCCTTCTCTGCGGTTGCAGCCATCATTTGAGGTACATGGGGATGAGAATTGACCTGAGGTTGATCTCTTCCGGTACGAATCGAAAGACCTGCAGCATCTGTTCATAGATTGTCCAATGCCCCGGGTCAGGCATCTGGGAACCAACCCTAAGTTGGCGGTCTTTACGGAGGCCCCCTCTCAGTGGTGGATTTCCTGCGGGAAATAGGCCGCCTTTGAAGTGGACTATAGCATATTGGTGCGCCTGATGATCCAGGAAAAATATATCCAGGAAATAGATAACAACAAGAACAACTACGACTACGTATGTAAACGGTAAAAAATATACAAGAACAAAAAGTGCTCCTTCGTCGCATGTAAAATACATATGAGTCTTCGTAGGCAGGTTGTACATAAGCAAAAACTAGCCTGTAAAATACATATGAGTTCCGTAGGGAGGTTGTAAATTAAGGAAAACAAGTTGCAACCGCTTAACATATGAGCCTGTCCTACAACGAGGCTCATATTGGCGTATGTCATAATACGAATAATTTGCAGATATATATTTTACTTTTATATAAATACGTACATACTGCATAAAGCTTTTCATTACAAATTGTCCTTCACATAGCTTGTTGATCAGTCATTATAGTGTGTATATTATGCTCAATACGGTACGCCATGAGGCACTCTGACTCACAGCCAAGTGGGAACGCATTCTGCGTGTGTATAATTTGAAAGTGTTTCGAGAATGCATTAGAGGTGTGCCATAGTGTTTCAGGAAACATCAGGTTGCATGTACAGTTCATCTTGAGCAGTCGTAGCTCACTTCAGTCCATTTCTTCTGGGCCACGACGTCTATTCATTTTTCCGTAATGTGGATGAAGCTGAGGTTCTTTAATGAGGCTTTAATGTGGAATGCACTGTGACGCCAATATGAGCCTCGTTGTAGGACAGGCTCATATGTTAAGCGGTTGCAACTTGTTTTCCTTAATTTACAACCTCCCTACGGAACTCATATGTATTTTACAGGCTAGTTTTTGCTTATGTACAACCTGCCTACGAAGACTCATATGTATTTTACATGCGACGAAGGAGCACTTTTTGTTCTTGTTTTCTATTATTTTATATGTATGTATATGCTCATGAAGGTATGTATAGATATCTTTCAACAGTAGCAAGCAAGCCAAACACAGCACCCCACAACCACTTTGAGCATGCAGTTCTATGACAAATGTTGCACAGCTCGCTCCGCTCAGGGCTTTCATTTGGTACCAAATTTGACCACTTTTGAAAAATTTCATTTTTGACCGAAAATCGCCTAAGTCCCCACCCCACGACCCCACCACAGCACTCTACAGCCACTTTGAGCATGCAGTTCTATGACAAAAGTTGCTTAGCTCGCTCAGGGCTTTCATTTGGTGCCAAATTTGACCACTTTTGAAAAATTTCATTTTTGACCGAAAATCGCCAAGTTCCCACCCCACCCCACCACAGCACTCTACAGCCACTTTGAGCATGCAGTTCTATGACAAAAGTTGTTCAGCTCGCTTAGGGCTTTCATTTGATACCAAATTTGACCACTTTTGAAAATTTTCATTTTTGACCCCATGACCTCCCACCGACCTGACCCTCCAGATGGCAAAGTGGAACCAGCACAGCAAGATGGGTGGGTCAGACGGCAAAACGGATGCCAGGAATGAGCTGGGCGCACCAGAAAACCCCTATAGACAATGTTTTGTCAGGCTATGTACAGTCCTATATGGTGTTCCCGGAAGTCGGTACCGACCGGACCCTCCAGACGGCAAAATGGAACCAGCACAGCAAGATGGGTGGGTCATACGGCAAAACGGACACCGGGAATGAGCTGGGCGCACCAGAAAACCCCTATAGACAAAGTTTGGAGAGACAAAGTAAAGCCTACTATGGACCTCCGTGAAGCGGTTACCGACATGACCCCTCAGACGGTCAAGTGGAACCAGCCCAGCAACTTGGGTTACTCGGGCAGCAAAACTGATAGCGGGAATCGATTCTCCGTCCCAAAAACCTATGTATGCAAAATTTGAGCCACCCATGTAGCAAAATAAGTGAAAAAATTAAGTTCTAAGTTCGACCCAAAATCCACCAACTTTGGCCGGCCAGTACCGAAAAATTACGCACGAAGACGGAAAATCATATAGCATTTGAACGACCCCGATATGTGTACTGTTTAACCATATAGTCAGTATTGCCCCATATATAGCCCAATCTGACTTATTAAGGCGCCTTTGAAGCATACTTTTTGGCCATTTTAGCGTTTTGGACGACTTTGGCCCCCAGCCAAAATTTTTTTCCGGCCCTGAGAGGCATAAAAACTAGCTTATTTTCTTATTTTTGATTTGTACTACAAGAATATATATGGGTTTCATAAGCAAAAATTTTTCTATCTGTAGTTATTCAAGCTACAAAACCCCCTTATGAGACATCAAAAGCGAGAAACCGGAAAAAAAGAAAAAACACAATTTTCGTAAGCGATTTTTGGCGCAACTTTTTAACGGAAAGGGGTACGGGGATGAAACTTGGCAAATATACTAAACTCGACACGTACAATTTTTTGCGCACATAATCTGCGCAGGATCTGCGCAGGAATCTGCGCAGCCTTGTTTTACACGGTCATTCGACCATTTTCACTCATATTATAGGGGTCGCTACCGCGACCCCTATGATATATCATAATACACTGAACACCCAAACAGCAGCCACCTCCAGCTAGATCGATAAAGATGAGAGAACTGCCAACATATATAATCCGTACCAATTTATGCTCCACCCCAGTTCTTAGAGTCCATCTACGCACACAAGCAAACCATTACAATAAGATCACAGATTGGATATCGACAGGGCAGTTGAAATTAAAAAAGCTTCTGTATCACAAGAACGCACTAAATAGAGCAATGAGATAACAATTATTCAGATTTTTTAGGTGTCAAGCAATTCCACACGTCGGAAAACTCACACTTAGGTACAAACGCACCACCACATTAAAACAATAGCTTTCATCGAATGCACAAAACGTTAGGCGTCTCGTCATTCAGACGTGGCAGAATCTGCCCTGTCAGACGTCTGATTCTGCCTTACTTTCAGCTTTCAGACTTGCTTTCTTCTTAGCGCTCTTAGGTAACTGACTGACAGCTGACTATCGCTGAGGCTGAAGTTAATGCAAAGGTCAGAGTAGAATCATTTGCTTTGAAAAAGTTGTAGTCACTCTGTTGGCCTGTGTCCAACTCAAGCTAGCAGCTTAGTTGATACACACGGGCATATAATATGCGATTATATAGATGCCTACGCATTAAGTGGACATGTGGAACAGTGGACATTAACATAAGCATACGTATGCACAAACGTATATATTAGTGTGTATGCGTATATATGTGAGGGTCTATATATTTTCTTAGCGTAGTGGCCTTGGTGCACAATTTTGTGAGCTCGTCTTCTAAATTGCAGTCATTAAACAGATACTCCTAATGATTTGTGAAGAAAATTTTTATATGAATGGATGTAATTCATAAACAGATACTAGCATATTATGAAGAAAGTGTGAAGTGTAAACACGTTATACAATCATGCAAAAAACTCTGTACATATACGTACAAGTATATACATGGTAAATATTCATATCGCTGATATTAAGGATAAAATATATACAAGAAGTGAACGGACCATAACTAATTCAAAATATTGTTTATTTTAATTTCATTTATTTTAATTTATTCAACTCGCTATGCCATATACTTTTAATGCACCAAGCACGTATATATATACTTAATTTTGTTTGCTTTTACCTTTAGCACATTATTTTATAGAACTTAAACAATATTCAGTTTCATTTGCAAGTACAAATTCTGACGAAGGTACCGAAAACTCAATCGGATAAAAACTTTGAAGCCTCGTACTTTACATTCACAAGGCGTGTGTGCGATGCATAATTATAATTGTGCACCAAGGCCACTGCGCTAAGAAAATATATAGACCCTCACATATTACGCATATACACTAACATATACGTTTGTACATACGTATGCTTATGTTAATGTCCACTGTTCCACATGTCCACTTAATGCGTAGGCATCTATATAATCGCATATTATATGCCCGTGTGTATCAACTAAGCTGCTAGCTCGAGTTGGACACAGGCCAACAGAGTGACTTACAACTTTTTCAAAGCAAAGGATTCTACTCTGACCTTTGCATTAACTTCAGCCTTAGCGAAAGTCAGCTGTCAGTCAGTTACCTAAGAGCGCTAAGAAGAAAGCAAGTCTGAAAGCTGAAAGTAAGGCAGAATCAGACGTCTGACAGGGCAGATTCTGCCACGTCTGAATGACGAGACGCCTTATGTCCAAGTAATCAGATCACAGAGAAGAAAAGGGCCTCTACTATTGCACATTATTATACAGTTAAAACTCAAATTGATACGTTAGAAATCACAAATATAGTTATTGCCACATATAAAGGGGTTTATTCTGGATAAACAGCACAGTAGGGATGGATCTTCTTTTTCACCGAAAGAAAAATTCTACAATTACATTTAATTTTTTGTTTAAATTTAGACAGCCATTGTTGCTAAAGCAAAAATTTTAAGAAAAAATTGCAAAATATGATCACGAACAGGCTTTTCGAAATCGGCTGTGTAAATTTCACTTTAGCTTTCTTTCAGACATTTCACTGTAATGTTTATCGCATAACCCACAAAATAAGGACTTTCAAAACGCACCTATTTCAACTCACATTAAGCTACAAATTTCCAAACAAAGTTTGCTATCCATGTGTAAGTAAAGTAGTGTACGCTTTCACGTAAGTCTGTAGTTTGAACAGAAAATCGGGGACAGCGCAGTTAACACAAGACATTGCATGTAGGAAGATTTATGTTCCACTAACAGTAAACTGGGCCCCGGTAAGTCGCTAGCCTGCTAAACAACTACAGAACTATGTACAGATAGGAAGATATATTATTATCAGGACTGGCCAAGAAATAGGTTTTCGCCAGAATTGGAATTCTGTGTCATTTCCTGCACATCGTGAATGATTAGCTGAGCCACCTGCGCTGCTATCTCTTGTTGTAGCTAAAATACATTAGAATAATTATAAAAAAATAATTCTAACGAAACCAGCTTTTTCCAAAATCACAAATTGTACTTCACTGATTCCTTCTCATATAACTATGGAGGCTTCATTATTATGTAGGTAAACAAAAAGACTGCCTTCCATTTTGAATAGCATTCTTGATTGATATTAAATTGTAAAGCGTTTTATGATTTTGCACCAGACTTTTACACACTTTTTGACCTACTGACCACTAAACTTGCTTATCTTTTGCGATAAAAACTTACTGTAGAAACAATAAAAACAACGCAAGTTTTGGCATGCCTTAATAACTACTTGTACCCAACCAACCCCTTGCCTTTATTCTTGGGGATGCAAGAAACTCCTCTTACAAGGAAAACCCTAGAATAACCCAAACAAACGAAGCAGAGATTTAAACACGCTACGTCGCCTAGACAAAATGTGTGCAGATATTTTGTTTTGTGAACCCATGAGGTCTACAAAATAATAAGTAAGCACATTATGGGAAAAGCGATGACTGTCCAAAAATGCCGAACCGCAATTTTTATCACGTTCGAAATAATTAATTTATACGAAAATTCACACAGAAGCTAACCATAACCACAACCTTGTCGCGTACCTTATCAGGTTCTCGACTGACAAGCTTCTTTACTGCTTGGGCCAACTTTAGAGACGCTAAAAAGCACAATAAAAATACAAAATTCAATCATTTACCGGCCCTTCCGTATTATAAGTAAAATCATTTCACGAAAGTCGGTCGGAGTCGGAAAATTTAAAAACTGATTTCAAATTTCACAATTCACAGTTGAAAAAACAATCTCAACCAATCAATCAATTAATCAATCTAAACGCACGGGACACTAATTTCTCCTTATATAAACTGTATCAACAAGCAGCTTAAAAATATTACAATATTAACAAATATTTTTAAACGTCAAGCACAGTTTAACTATACACGTGTTCCCATCCAATCGCTAATTTCAGTCCAAACGTAAATGCAAAAAGATACCTTTCTGTTTTAACTTTGAATTGGGCTCTTCGTTTACTTCACGAACATAGCCGCCAAGACCATCAATATGACCAAGGGACAACCTAAATAACAGAAGACTACTTTTAATGGAATAAGGGCTACTCTTGCTCTAACCAACACAAGCACACAAGCTACAGCCAGGGGAATGGGTGATGGATTATACTGGACTTGCAAGAAAACTTAAAATTATTAGATTTTTTCTGTCGAATTGCCAACCGTTGGAAAGCACCGATAAGTTTAATTTTTCTTCGACTGGCAGTGAGTGGACTAATTAACAAATTCTTTCAGAAACAAACATACGTATATAAGAATCTGGCTTATCCCTAGTGGGGGGGGGGGGTGGGGGCCGCCCCCCATTCTGCGACCTCCCCCCCACATTCGTGGAGCACCCCCCATGAAAAGCCCCCCATAAATCCCGACCTCCCCCCAATAACCCAAAAATTGCCAAATTTTACCATTTTTACCCTACATTTTCAAACATTTTCAAAAAGTTTCCCGGCTTCGCCGGATTTTTGACTACATTCTCGTTATTTTAGCTTAAAAAACACCAAATTAGTCATTTTTTAGCGATTTTTAGCAGTTAGTACGCAAAAAAACACAAAAATTCGAAAAAATTTTCTAAAAATATGCCCCTCCATTTTGGGTGAGCCCCCCATCAATGGGGCCCCCCCCATGAAGACCCCTAAAAAATTGCCAAGGGATAAGCCAGAGAATACCAATAGCAAATTAAATTCGAGTAACAGAAAAGCATAGAGAACAGTTAATCCACTGACCCAGATCCATCTCTTTTCCACAGGGCATCTGGATTGTAGTTGAAAACATCAATGTTCATGCTATCAGAGGAGAGATTATGCGCTTGCTTCTGACGAGCCAAAGCCTGCGGATTTGAAACTCTGGACAAGAATGATCTGCGATTACTGGATCGCTTTGTGGGCGGACAGCTCTGAATACTGTCCAAACTGTGATCACTACTCACATCACTTGTGGCACTGCTGGCTACAACAGAACAAGCCCAAACTACATGCGCCAGAAAATCTATATGAAAGCGGAGTAATCGGAAAGACAGTGGAACTAAACAAACATCAACTACGTTTAGATGAGCTTTCCTGGTGTAAGCAGCATAAGAGTAATTACCGTCTATCGATGCCAGCAGCGAAAAATTTAAGTTCAGATTTTGGACATTTTTATTAACAGGAATGGAAAGTTTGAGTGCCCCAGAAGTTTTTTATTCCTGTAAGAAATGATACTATTTCCATGAATTGTGTAGGATCTGAGCATGGGGGCACAGTCCACCGAAATCAGAAATCCTTAAACCCAGGCAGCCATCCCTCTTAAGGTGGTGGTATCCTTTTGTACAGCACTTCTGTGATTTTTTTAAACGCTATAACTTTCGCAATTTTGGTAGTTTGAAAGAGCTTTATACATCGTTTTAAAGCTTATTATCTGTACATCCACATGAGCTTGCGAAACTAGCAAAATTAGCAACAAATTAGCAAAAAGTTTCTGACATGATACTGACATCTGAGAGGCTGAATATCGACCAAAAATTTTTGAACATCGATTTCTCAAAACTCACGAATCAGCCAAAAGTTCTTTTTGTGCCACGATACGAAGGACATATGGGCCGAGGGGCGTTTTTTTGGCTCAGCAGATCTTAACTTTCGAGAAAATCGGACAAATGCAAACAGTTTTTGCTTATACTGACTTAACCACTGGAGATAACTCAAAGGTTGTAAAAGCAATAATGTTCATTTTCGTGTCCTCTTTCCAACCATGACAACCAATCCCGTGTCTTGTCTACTTACTGTGAGCCTAAGGCCAAAACCAAAACTTTCTAATCTTTGGCCTAAAAATATGGGACTGGTCCGAAAATGTTGAAGAGCATGGGAATAGGTTATTTCGTAAGTTTTAGCCATTTACGTAAAGGATTAAAGCCGTATGAGTCAAAAATACCCGAAAGAAAACCAGCACCTAAGGTGCTGGTATCGCTTTGTTTAAATTTGACCTTGCAGGCTCCAATTCGTTATGAAAGTGGATGAAACTTTCCATATATACTATTTCAGTGCTCTTTAACAATCTGGGAGCAGTCCTGCATTTTTGGGTGCGAAGACAAGAAAGTTTAGTTTTTGCCATTAAAAAGGTAAGGTAAAGGTTTACCCCAGGAGATATCTCCGTCCTGCCACAGGACATGGGGTGCCGGTGCTCATCCCCGAATTCTCAGCCGTAGAGCCAGGAGTGTCACCTCAAATGATGACTGCATCCGTGGAAGGGGGGGGGCCGGCCCTTCTACACAGACTCCTGTTACCTTCCCACCTTAGTGGTACCCATCTACCGACCGGTTAAGGATGGATAGCTGGGTTGGCTAGAGTCGAGAAAGCTTTGTGGCCTCCGGGGATCGAACCACCGACCGTAAGATCGGAAGATAAGATAAGATTCTGACCAGCGCATTAGACCACTCGGCCATCCCGACTCATTATTCATTATTATACCGACCATATATTATATTATCCCGACCATTATTCTCTCAGTACGTAGTCGATACACCGGATTGGTTGTTATGGCTGGAAAGAGGGCGCCAAAATGAACATTTTTGCTTCTACAACCGTTGAGCTATCTAAGTGGCTACGGCAGTATAAGCCAAAAATAATTTTTGGCGTCAAAAAATGGTAATTTTCGAAGAAATCAGTTTTTCAAACTTACGGCCAAATCTTACAATTTTGCTTATTTGTACTCAATCGATACATCGTCCAATTGCGCATTTTAACAATGCCTGGAGTTTGTTGCCTTAAACTAAAAAATTGGCCGAAAAACCATTTTAGTAAAACTGAGATTATTTTTGTCTGAACATCCATCGATTTCTCAAAAACTATATACCCAATGGATTCGCGTGATTATTGACATCCAACCACGGGTCTATGGAGCTACGTGTTGCGGGTGGTACAATGACAAAAGTTGTTCGCCTCACCAAGGGCTTTCATTTGATACCAAACATGACCAGTTTTGAACACCTGACCCCCATGCCGGTGGAGGTCAGGGGTCACCTTTACCGGTTTCGACAGTATGCCCATCGTGTTCAGCGACCCCGATTTACTATACGTGGGTACCACCACAAGGCCGAAAAACGCCATTTTTAGTGACTTTTAAGCCAGTTCTAGTGAAGTGGGACTTTGAATGAAACTGTTTGGGCCCAGTTCCTGAAAGCTACAGAGCAAAATTAAAAAATTCACTCGTTTCATTCCGCGCATAGTCCGAAATATTCAAATAAAACAAACCAAACCGATCTAGCTGTTAGCCTGCGAAAAAGTCCATCACAACCTTAGTGCCAAAATAGTGAAAGATTTAGGGGCCTTGTCACAGAGCCAAAATTGGCAGTGTGCCAAAATGACCAAAAAAGATTGCATGGGGGGACCCTGCTGCCTACCAAAATATAATAGCAGTATTGAGCCAAAACGCCGATATCGTTCCAACACTGCGCTGACAAATGCACTTCCGAAAAGCGTTATTAGCCGAGAAAAAACAAACGCACGGTAACTCCCGCCTATTGCAAACTTCGATGTTCGGGATTTTAACCAAAAGTATGGTGATGCTTGTAGTGCTGCTCGAGTACTTTACAGTAACCTTTTTACCTCTCCCGGACGTCTAATTAGCTGGCACCAGCCAACACTGTCTCCAGGGGGCAGCGCAAACGTCTTTATTCCCATATTATGTAGGGGCGCGAAATCTTTATTCCCAGATTACGTATGAGGGTAAAAATGGTCATTTTCGAGGAAATCAAGTTTTTCAAAATTACTGCCACATGTTAAGGACAAAGTAGTTGGCTTATTTGGCTTATTTATACTCAATCGATGCAGCGTCTAATGCACATTTTATGAATGACCATTAGCCGGACTTTATCGCTTTAAGCTAGAGATTTGGCGGAAAACCATTTTGGCATAACTGCGATTATTTTGTTTTGAACATCGATTTCTAAAAACTACTCCATAAATTCTGGAGATTTTTGGGAGAGTGGAAATTCTCACTTCAGCAGAGGAATGCTTTTTTTGGTTTGGGCTAAACATCTCCAGTTGCAAGAAAACTGAAAACAATGTTGTGGAATTTCATGTCACCGTGCATGTGGCCGATTATCTCGACAGTTAAGACCTGCTGAGCCAAATCCAAAAAACGTCCCACGGCCCATGTCCTTCATATCATGGCACAAAAAGAACAGTTTTGAGAAATCGATGTTCAAAAATGTTTTGGTCTATATTTAACAGTTTTGTGAGAAAATGTTGTAAATGTTTTGCTAATTTTGCTAGTTTCGTAAGCTCATGCGAATGTCCTAAACGATGTATAAAGCTCTTTCCAGCTCACAAAAATGCAAAAGTTATAGCTTTTAAAAACCACCATAAAAGCACTGCACAAAAGGATACAGTCACCTTAAACTAACACCGACCTAAAAACGTCGGCTTGCCGTCTTGTATTCTACGTCGCAGAATAAGTTGCCGGCTATGAGCGAGATATAACGTAAAGAGCAAGAAAGACCTACCACCGCGTCTTCGGCAAGTATTAGGTAAGTCTAAGTTAGTCTGAATCCGGTTAATGAGATCAGTCAGGTACTTTAGATACAAACAGCTTTTTAAAAATGCTGGTAAGTAGTTCTGCAACAATACAAATAGTTAATAGTTAAAGTCACATCACTGTGGTATCCAGAATTTTCTTTTTTCAATTAAAGCGGAAATAAGCAATATTTTCCAGATAGTAGCGTCAAGAAATAGCACCGGCAAAAGCAACTCTTTGAACTATAGATCTAGTCAAAAGCCACAAACTACAAGTTTAGTACAATCGCCTAATTTATAAAAACCGAAAAACAGCACGGGATTACTGGACTGCTCTTCCAGCAAAGCCAGTTTCAAGAACTTGCAACTAGACAGTCAGTATCTCACGAAGTCAAACACTGGATAAAACACCCCCCCCCCCACACTAAGCGAATAAAAACTATGTCTGTGGTGGTCCGTCCGTCCGGTAGGCCCTAAGAGGTCAGTTAACGTGTAATAATATAGCCACACTCTATGGGTCCACCCACAAACTTAGCCGACTTACTTCAAGTCAAAACTTATGGGGAGCCGAAAAAGGGGGGGGGCATATTTTTGACAAATTTTTAAAGAAAATTTCCATAGAAGAAAATTATCTTTCTTTTCTTTCCTTAGGTTTTTATGGGTAAAAACTGCTAAAAATCGTTAAAAATTACTAATTTTAGTTGTTTTTAGCTTAATACCGAAAATTTCGATAAAAACCCGGCAAAGCCGGAAAATTTTTAAAATGATAAAATTTGGCAATTTTTCGGCTTATGGGGGGCAGATCAAAATTTACAGGTCTCTTCAAATGGGGAAAACCTTCCGAATGGGGGGCGCCCCTCCCCAGTAGAAGTAAGCCAGTTAAGAATATGAGATCCCTAGGCCCGGTGCAAAGTTTGTGGCGTGTCTTCAAAATATACTTTGTGGAGGCTCTGCTTCAGAATGTTGCGAGGCTTGGTGGATTCTGTGAAGTTGAGTTGTTGAGCTACGTAAGCTGTCATAATAAGAAATAACCTAAAAATGTTTAAATACGTATATAAAGCTTGCATTTGGCTTGTTCAAATTTTAACACAGAAACTCTTACCCTAGACATCGAATCCCATATAAGTCTCATGGGATGGTCAAAACAGTCGGCTATGGACACTCCACCTTCTCGACAAATGTCATTCTCCAGCTGAAGTCGGACATCATCACCAAGGCCAAGGGGTTGATGAGCTTGTAAGGAAAAATATCTGAAAAGTAAAGCAATTTAACAAAATTCAAAAAATTATAAAGAAAGAAGACAAGAATCGGCAACTCAGGCTCTAAATAAGGCAATGGCAAGAAATGCCAATATCAACCACAGTTTTGACAATCCAGTAGGTACAATTCGATGTGGTGGTGGTTCCCCATCGTCTTTACCTCCATATCCGAAAACATCTCCACCATCTACATATTGAAAAGACAACAACAACCCAAACAAACTTAAACTTCTAGTAATGGTTGTTTAGATAGCCGCCATAAACTACATAATGACCTAAAAAGCTGAATTTTCAGCTTTCACGTAGTCAAGAGATAGTTCAGTACTTATTACCTATCATACAAAACCATAGCATCGGCTTGAGCATTAGCGAAATCGCCAGTCTCCGAGGACGTTGATGGCACAGAATACTGTTGGCGAAAATTGTCAGCAGCCAACCAAAATTCCAAAAAACTCCTCACACCATTATCATCCATGTACTGAAATACACCACCAAGAATTAGTAAATTGAGTAAATTTTGCGCCAAAGCCGTTCAAAAGCGGCGAAACTGAAGGCATCTACTTCGGGCGAGCACATACCATCACGTTGGGATAGCAAATTGTATCAACAGCAAAGCTCACAGGTGAACGCAAAAGGCTGTCCTTTCATCTAGTTAAGAATAATGCATATAAATGTAAATCTGTAAACTGTATAATGTATTGTAAATATTTTCAACCCATTTTGTGAAAACCAAATTTACACGCCAAACAGACGACTGTTGAAACTGCATTTCTGAATGATGCCAACGAATTCTATTACTAACTTCCGCAAAGTAGAACAGCGCAGAATCGTTGTAGATTATATCAGCCAAGCAAACGGAACCGCTAGTAAGGACATCCACAACATGTTTACAATGATAAACACTCCTGAGGAAATCGGGAAAGTATCTGAAATAACACTCGAGACTCTTTAAGAATAAAGATTTTAATAGGAGAGCCTGACACGAACCAGGGGAAATCCCAAGTTGAAGACTTTTTGGATTACCGATACAGATACGAAATTTTGACGGTATTACTACTACAAACCACGGTTTTTTTGCGTAAAATACTGCGTATTTACGCAGTCGAGCTTAAAAATACGCAGTCAAAAACAAAAATACGCACCAAAATACGCAGCCGAAAAATTTGGTAGCAAGAATTTCCAGAGTGCTCTAAATTAATTTCTTGAGACAATTCAACGTAGTTTGGGCTCTGTCTTCTTCTGAGGGGCTCCGCCCCCAGACCTCCCACTTACTTCTTCGCTTCTACATTGATCCTTTCGTCTGCAGTTGCTTCTAAGCACACGTGTAAATATATAATACATGCGTTGTTTTTGTTTCTATTTTGATTGTTCGATTGTTCCAGTCGTAAACTCTATTTGTCTAACCAACAATTAACTTTACTATTAAATTGCTCCAGGCAAAGAATTCAAAGTTTTAAGAGCAAATTTAATCAAAAGTTTCCCTCAGACCCCCTGCGTATCTATTTCGCATCAAATATTCATACTTTTACACCATAGTTCAATCGGCACGCAACGTAAAATGAAGCTAAGACCTTTAAGGTTAAAAACTCTTAAAAACGAATTAATTTGACGCTAAATGCGTTTATAGCGTTTATAACGTTAGGAAGCGATTTTTGTAATTTTACGCAGTCGAAAATAAAAATACGCACTCGGAAACAAAAATACGCAAAATTTACGCAGGTCCGATTTTCAAAAAAACCCTGCTACAAACTATGCTGGAAAGCGTACAAAATCAAATCTAACGTAGCAACAAAGCGAGGAAATAACGCAATAAAGCAAAATAAAGCAAAATCAGACATGGTTTACCCTCTGCCTTAGCTAGCCCAACGACAATTGAAAGATGAGACATGATTACAAGTAAAATATTACTAAAGGGTGAATACCTTTTCTCCATTAGATATACAACGAAATCTTGAGCAGGTAAAAAGCATTCAGGATCAAGTTCTCCACTAGGACAGCACATTCTTTCTGTAACACAAAAATCTTAGATTTACAAAAATGTAATGTTGTTGTGACTGCTTCCAACCACCTGACGATCGTCAATCGGCTCGGACATCTACTGGAGACGCCCGCACCCATCAAGGTAAGGTAAAAATGTAATGTCGTCTTCGTCGTCGAAGAATCGAGAGACCTGATAATTAGTATCTGTTATGACGACATTAGCTCCCAAATCGTATTTACTGTTTCGTTGTTAGCTGTAGAATAGCGGAACAACATATAAACACAAACAACACAAGCAATAGGAATATGCGTACCAATTACAATATTGCGAATGGCATCAGTTAATCCAATTGAATGAGAGGCATCTTTGCTAATGTACCGGGAGAAAATGTCCAATGCATCTTGTTGGGTCACTGAAGAAAAAACTAGCAAAGATGCCGTTGGCTGTCAAATACATACTGACACTGACCTTTGTGTATGCGTATAAACGTACACTGACCGACCGACCACATCTTTGACAACTGTGCCATTCTATAACGGTCGCGGAACAAAATTTTGCTTTCTGCATTCAGGTAAATTAGCAGCAGATCGAAGATATGGCTAGCTAACATGGCCAGTGTAGGGGAGTCAAATGAAAATTTGCACTCCAGGCTCCAGACAAATGTGCACTCCAGGCTTCAGAACTAAACAAGACCGGGAGTGGTGTTTTTGGCAGCCGGTCGGTACACCTAATCCATTCCGACAGGCGTGTGCCTGTAGCTGGGTAAAACGACCACCTGAAGAATTGATTCAAAATAGAAAGCAAAAATATGTCATATACGTATACTATATACTCACTATGATTTAAACTCGATGACTCAAATCTGTCCTCATCCACAGGCTGAGTGGTGGCACAGGATAATTTGGAACAGGTACCATCCATTAAACTGTGCAAGCTCGAACGATCTTCCACCAACACACCACTATCCGTGCTAACACTGCAGCCATCAACGCAAACAGGAGACCCAGATAAGCTGCAGAGCGCTGATTGATGCAATCCATTTCGAGTCCGGCCGCCCATGGAAACACGAAAACTTTCAGCATCCAGCCAAAACTTAACCAAATGTCGCACACCTTTTCCTTCCATGAACTGCATGAAATAACTGAGTGCTGAAGGATCTTGCAAAATTTCGAGCAAGTTTTTTGAAAGACGAGATTTCCGCTTCAGCAGGTAGGACTGAGTTGCGCTGAGTCCTGAAAGTATATATATATATATATATATATATATAAATCGTGCACGAGAGACGGAAGAGAGAGTCAGTAGCCTACAATTAATATATACACATGCAGTGGCAGAACAAGCTTATTATCATGAAATAAAATTTATAAAGAATTATATGCATTTAAAAACATGTATATAAATTAAAATATATAAATATGTATACTCTACTACCTGTACACCCAACTCACCGATATCAGTGTCATGTTGATTGGAGGCACTGTTAGCGTTAACCTGCGTGTCACAGGAAGAATTATTCCCGCACTCAACATGGGAATCTATTTTAAACGTCAATTGAGTTTCAAATGTTGATTCCGGAGTCAACAAAGCATCCTCGAGATTATTTGACATAATAACTGATTCAACCAAACTGTCTGATCTGAAGAGCTAAAAAGCATAACCGCAACGCAAACAGGTGTATATAATTGGGGGCCCAGCCCCCCAACTGGGGGGGCAGAAATACACGTTTATAACTGTTTTCTGGACTCTAAACTAAATATTGACCTTATTCTGGATTCAGAAGCATGTTGGCAATTCGAGTTTAAAAACACTGTCTAATGTCAAAATTACTTAATGCTTTCACGTTTTTCGGCATTAGCAATGGCTAAAAATGCGATTTTTAGCATAAAAATTGAAAAATTGGGGGGGGGGGTTGGGGAGGTCTAAAAAGGGGGCCTCCCAAAATTTCGGGGGAGGGGTCCCCCACCCCAAATCGCCGTTACACCTATGACCGTCCGCAAATATGGCGTTATTAGTCCAGGCCAGGTATATACAATTAATATAGATGTGGTCCGGTCCGGTTACTTATTGTGAGCTCTGGGTTTTCTCTAGGCCAAAAAAGTGGGGGGAGGAGTAAGGGCCAGGCGCCTAGCCAGGGGGGAATGGGGGAAATCCATAGGTGTAAAGGGGATTTGGGTTGGGGGGCCCCCTCCCCCGGAATTTTGGGGGGCCCCCTTTTTAGACCCCTCCAAACCCCCCACGACCCCCCCCCCAAACCTCCCCCAAAAAATTTTTCTATTTTTATGTCAAAAATCGCATTTTCAGCCATTGCTAATGCCAAAAAACATGAAAGCATTAAGTAATTTTGACATTAGACAGGGGTTTTAAACTCTCCCTTGGATCCAAAGAACTCCTCGCCAGATCCTTAAACGAGAGAGATATCTGTATCGCCTGTCTTTCGGAAACACGCATTCCGGATTCCGGCAGTATCGCACTGCCAACCCCGGTACTGCCCGGATGTCGCCCCAAACACCCTGGATACAAACTTTATTATAGTGGCCCCACTGACGGAAGTGGCCAACAGGGCGTGGGCATTGCCATCAGCTCGCGCTTTGAGCACATACTACTGGAATTCACACCCGTCTCAGCGAGGGTTGCCACAGCTCGCATAGCAACAGCACCCTTTCCAACCACAGTAGTGAGCTGCTATGCTCCAACAAACGTTGCTGACGACCAAACCAAGGACGATTTTTATCAGTTATTAAGTAACACGGTCAGTGAAGTCCCCCGAAACGACTTTCTGCTATTGCTTGGCGATCTAAACGCTACCATAGGCCCCAAATTTACTTTTGAATCTTGCATCGGTGGTCACTCTATTGGGACCAGGAACGACAATGGCGACCGCCTGATTTCTTTCCTGTGCCAGCATCGGCTTTTTGCAGTCAACACAGCGTTTCGACACAGACGTCGCCATCTAGAAACATGGGCCTCGAACGACGGTTCGACGAGGAAACAGATCGACTTCGTGTGTCTACGACAACGGTGGAAGTCATCAGCTGTAGGCTGTCGCTCCTTCTGGGGAACGTCTCTGCAGTCAGACCATGCTGTTGTTGTCTGCACATTACAACTTCGCCTATGTAAAATAAAACGACGCAATCCTTCTACGCGTTACGCCACCGAAAAATTGAACGACCCGCAGGTACTACAACAATTTCAATTGGAACTTGAGAACAAATTCCAGGTTCTTTCTGACTCAGGGGCTGGGATCGAAAACCTCTGGGGCGCCACCAAAGGAATTATACAAGAAGCAGCTTCTCGGTGCTTGGCAGCTACAACTCGACGCCGAAATGACTGGATCTCCCCGGACACTTTGAATCTGGTGGAGCAGCGCAGGCACACATCGTTGGCGCCACGGCGAAGAGAGCTTTCAGCTCAAATAGCTGAGAGCATAGCCAGGGATAAGAATATCTATTGGCAGAAACAGGCTGATGCTATGAATAAGGCTACGCGACATGGGGACTCTGGCAAGTTGTTCCGGACTCTACGTGAGGTATCTGGCAAAAGAACTGCTATTAGCGAAATAATCCGGGAAACTGATGGATCCATCATCCGCAGTTTTCAAAGGCGAAGCGAGCGCTGGTCAGAACACTTCCAGGCGCTTCTAAACCGCCCCTGCCCCACTCAGCCACTTTTCGACCTCCCTTTCGATGGCTTTTTGGATATATCCCCAGCAGTGCCCACGGAAACTGAGGTTAGAAAGGCTGTAAGCTCCTTGAAATCTTCAAGTGCTCCTGGTGAGGACGGCCTAAACGCCAGTATACTTAAAGCCGGAGGTCCAGCACTATGGAACCAGCTGACCCGTCTCGTCCAGAAGATCTGGCAGACAGACGAATTCCCCTCTGACTGGAAGAAATCTGTCTTGGTGCCACTCTTCAAGAAAGGTAGCATAACGGAATGCAAGAACTACAGGGGCATTTCTCTGTTGGATGTTGCTTACAAGGTCTTAGAGGCCATAATTTTGGATCGGATCCGTGGGTCTATGGACATCTGCTTCCGTGAAAATCAGGGAGGATTCAGACCGGGCCGTAGCACAGTGGACCAAATCTTTGCCTTACGTCAAATAATAGAACACAGGCAAGAGTACAGACAGCCGCTGCTCGTCGCCTTTGTTGATTTCAAGGCAGCTTTCGACTCTATTGACCGCCCGCGCATGTACGAAATTCTGTCATACTGTGGGCTACCTGATAAGATTGTCTCACTAATCAGCCGTATGTACGACGGAAGCCTAAGCGCTGTCCGTATTGGCTCCAGCCTGTCTGCATTTTTTCCTGTCAACACCGGTGTGAAACAGGGAGCCTTGCTATCGCCCTTGTTATTTAACATTGTGCTGGATGTGGTTCTCCGCAAGGCACTTGATGGATTTCCAGGAATAAAATTAGACGCTGGCGAACCCTTGACAGACCTCGACTACGCTGACGACATCGCCCTGTTGGCCGAAACTAGCGCTGATCTGAACTTAATGATCGACAAGCTAGATAAATATGCCTCTGCAGTTGGGCTGCTCATCAGCGTGGAAAAAACAAAGGTGGTGCGGTCGTGCTCTGCCGATATGGCGCCGATCCTTCTGCGTGGTCAACCGTTGGAGTGTGTCGACCAGTTCTGTTATCTGGGCAGCCTCGTCGCGGCCGACGGCAGTCCCTCTCAAGAAATTAGATCTAGAATTGCCAAAGCTGATAATGCTTTCAACCAGCTGCAGGACTGTCTCTGGAAAGACCCAAGGGTTAGTTTGAGTACAAAAGTTAAGGTTTATTTTGCAGCCATCCGACCTGTCCTTCTTTATGCTTGCGAAACCTGGCCAGTGAAAGTAAACGATCTCTCCCGGCTGCAGGCTTTCGAATTTCGATGCTGGCGTCGGATGCTTGGAGTTTGCTATATGGACAGAATATCAAATCGCGAGATCGCCAGGCGCATCAACCCGTCGTCGCTCTGCAGATCAGAGCTGTTGAAACGTAGGCTGCGATATTTCGGCCATGTTCTGCGGCGTCATGCTTCATTTCCTGCTAGACGAACTTTGATGGCGGAGCCTTGGCCTCAATGGAAGCGTCCCCGTGGTGGAGTCCGCACTACTTGGCAACGTACGGTACAGAAAGACTTCTCGAGGCTTAACCTTCACCACATGTACCGCTCATGGCAATCAAACTGGAAGGATATCCTAGCCGACGTCGCCTCAGATAGAAATCAATGGATTACGATGACTGATTCACTCGTTGGAGCAGCGGAGGATCCTGCCCAGGCCTCCTGATAAGCAAGCAAGCAAGCAAGGTTTTAAACTCGAAAACTTGATTGCCAACATGTTTCTAAGTCTAAAATAAGGTCAATATTGAGCCAGAAAGTCCATAAAACCGTTAAAACGTGTATTTCTCGCAATAAGAAACGCTTTAAGCCAAAATTTGGACTTTTTTGAATAATTTTACAGAATTTACCCTAAAAACACACAATTTTTGGCCAATTTTTCGCGCGAGCGGAGCGACAACCCCCCCCCCCCCAGTTGGGGGCGGGGGCGGGGGCCCCCAAACTTTTTTTGGGGGGTTGTAAAAATGGCTGGGGGGGTTACCCCCCCCCCAATTATATACACCTATGGAAATCTCCCCGAAATTGTGTACCCCCCGGAATTTTTTCCATGGCACGTGTAAAACGATCATTTTTCAAAATTTTTTCGAGCCTTCAGCGCGAAATAAGTGTATCGCACCATTATAATACGGTTTTCTCACCCCAAAATGAGTACCAAATATAGCCAAGCGTCAAGCGTATACCCAATATACAAAATTTACCCTAAAAATATATACCCAATTATTGGCCAATTTTCGCGCCTTCGGCGCGATATACCCCCCCCCCTCCCCCAGTGGGTGGTTTGGAAAAATGGCTGGGGGGGTTACTCCCCCCCTCCCAAATTACACCTATGTTTGAGGGGTTTAAAAAGTAGGCCCCCAAAATTCTGCGGGAGGGCCTCCCCCAACCCAAATCCCCGTTACACCTATGGTGGGGGCCCCCACTTCACTCACACGAGGCCCATTTCTAGAAAACAATTAAAAAATATTAGATTTTGTCAAAAGTCTGACCAAAAAATGTAGAAAGCGAAATTGTTTTCATTATATCTCAAAAACGCTTCAAGATAGCTTCCACAAAGTTGTATATGTTTTCTGAACCGGACTAATGAGATCTTTCTTTTCGTGAAAAATTTTTTTGAACTTTCCCGTGCGATTTCAAAGAGTGTACCTTGAGAAAAAGTTGGGGGTGGGGGTAGCCGAAATTAGGGTAGGTGGGGTCAGCAGGTTTTGGGTAGTGGGGTCCGAAAAAATCAAATTTGAAGGAGGGGGTAAAAATTTTTCTTCAAAAATTCAAGAAAAAGTTGCGATTTTGCTAAAAAACCGCTATAATACAACCAAAAATTAGCAATATTAAAACTAATTAATTTGGTCATTTTTTCAAAATGGTATTAAATTTCGATTTTTTCTTAATTTTGAGCCAGTTTTGAAAATTTTGAGGGTGGGGGTCAGATTCATAGGTGTGTTAGGGGGGGGGACCCCTCCCCCCAAATAAAGAGGTCGCCAACCCCCCCCTAAAATATTTTCCTACCCCTCCCCCCAAATTGATTTTTCCAGACCCCTCCCCCCTAAAAATTTGCAAAGCCCTACCATAATTCTTGAAAATTTTTAGCTAAAAATTCGAAATTTTTCCAAAAAATTCCATTTCAAATCCATTTCAATCCAAAAGCGAAAAATTGCTAGAATTCGCTTAATTAAGCTAAAAATCGTTAAAAATACCTGTAAATTGAGAAAAATTTTCATTTTTTAACGAAAAACCGACTTTTTTCGAAATTTTTCGCCGACCCCCCTCTAGAAAATTTTTCTTACCCCTCCCCCCAAATCGACTTTTCGCGACCCCCCCTCCTCCTTTTTTCGCCAAACCCCCCTACCTACTTTTTTCTGAACCCCCACCCCCACTTTTTTCGCCAGCCACACCCCACACCTATGGTCAGATTTGGCCATTTGGGGGTGGGGTCTGCATCCAAAATTCCGAGGGTGAGGTCGGCATAGGTGTGGCTGGGCAAAAAATCTTGGGGGGGGTTCCGTCCGACGGAGGGTGGCGGGACCTCCCCCCCTAAATTTTCGATTTTATGCCATTTTTGGCCACTTTTTGGCCAAAAATCTGGGGGGGAGTAGCAAAATCTGAAAATCTGGGGGGGGTCGCCAAAATTTGTCATTCCCCCCACCCTAACACACCTATGGAGGTCGGCAGTGGCGGATGCAGGGGGACGGCGCCAGCATAGGTGTACCACCTGTTTGGGTTGGGGGGAGGGAGTAGAAGGTCCAAATTTGGCTCGGGGGACCCCACCAAAATCCGAAATTTGGGGGAGGGGGACCCCCCCTAAACTGTACCCAAGTTTTTTTAGCTAAAAATGCTCCTTTTTCCATGCACAATACATTAAACATACTCTAAAGCTTCTGTCAATAATTTTCGTATGCGAAAATAGGGCGTGAAAATTGACAAATTTGTACTAAAATATGCCTAAATTAGCCCAGATTGTTGTTTATAATTGTGTATATTACCTTTTAATTGCTATAAATAACCATCTTTAGCTCTTTATATGTGATTTATAGCCATTTGTTCGAATTTTTTCAAAAAGTTTCAGAAATTGCATAACATTTTTTCAAAAGTTTTGCATTTTTTTCCTGGTTTGGACCCAATTTTAGGGGGGGGAGGGGGGTTTGAGCTCGGCTTGGAGGGGGGGGGGAGTAGTTGAGGTCGGGTAGGGGGGGGAGGGGGGTCTGGCCTCTCCGTGGCGGGGTCTCACAGGGGGCAAACTGTAGCCTGGTACACCTATGGGCCCCAGGGCCCCGAAAACCCCCCTTTGCGATTTGGGCCCCTCCCTTTCAGCTTGAGGGCCCCCATATAAAAGATTCTCTTTACTGTAAGTTTTCCCAGGTTTTTCACAATATCCAACAGAACTGGGATTATGAAGTTGGCGATACAAGTAGTGATGATAAATATGTCGTTCTTTTCGTCAACTTTTCGCGCCTTCCATCGTAGATTGTGAAATTTCAATGCATTGGCAATATTGTATAAATTTAGATAGAATGCTGTCTAGAGAAACCATGGGAAAACTTAACCTCTCAACTTTAAACGCTCATAACTTGCTAACGACGTAACGTATTGCGTTAAGATTAGTATATTCTGAATCAGAAAAGTCTCCTCTATCTTTTAAGGGGGCGCTTCCATTATCGGGATTATTGACGTAAAATTTGGAACGATTGCTCAATTTTAAAGAGATCCCAACTGAAGTTACTTTGGTTGGCGGGGCATGTTTTGACAAAATTTCAGTAACTGAGACCATCTGCTTGGCTAGCTACCATTATGGCTTAAAAAATCGAAATTTTATTAAAGTCCCAAACGATTAATTCGAATGCACTATGTGAAAGAGCATAAAAAGAGCTTTACAACGATGTGCATATCACTTCTGCACGTGGTTTCTATCAAAAGTTACAGGCGGTTGAATAATTGGCAAATTTACGTTGACCATTCTCATTTCGTTTAGCAAAGTAAAAACTAACAGTTCGAAAATGAATTCTAAAGGATATTTCATGATGCTTTTGTGTTGGATTTGTTTATTATTTTATAAAATGCACTACGGAACTTATTAAAATCATAATATATGTGCAAAACAAAAGCAATTAGAGCGAAATTTTCCAATTTAACTTTCTCATAAATGTTTCACCAAAGTTGCTCAAATTTTGCATGTACGTTTATTAAAGAGGTACGCAGGCACTTTTTTCATTTTTTGTTTAAACCTTAAATTCCGTAGATATCGACTTCAAAGTTTTTGAACATTTATAAAATACCAAAATTGCACAATCAAAAAAATGAAAAAAGTGCCCCTGCATTAGGTCCGTTTATAGATTTGAGCAAAATTTGAGCTACTTGATTTAGCCGTTAATGAGTGACACCATTTTGAACATTTGAAATTATCCCTCTTTGTGTAAGTTGCAAGCCAAGAATAAATTTTTCAAACTCAGCAAATTACTAGTACTTAGCACCAACTATCGTTGCTGAAGATTTGAAAAAGATTGGTTGAGAATTGAATGCAGG
>JASAND010020949.1:0-18420 GCA_030248195.1 Trissonchulus latispiculum | reverse complement strand
GCATGTTGTAAAAAATGTCCAGAGGAATATAATTTAGTTATGGCAGGATAAATTAAGCAATGTGGAAAATTCTGGGGTCTTGTCATTCTGGTATTATGCTGGGAAGGAATAGCGCTGTTTATGCATTATATGGGTATACTGTAGACTCAGTGGCCACCGAAGATCCAACACTAATTGTTTAGTAATTGATTAAATATGCATAAAGTAATAATCACACACAGTAGCTGTAGCGGCTCACAGTTCCAATAGTTTCACCCTGAATCAAATGGGTTAAAACCCAAGCGGGTTTTAGCCCAATAGACCATAAATCATACATAATAACATAATAAATATAACAAAATGCTAGTTTTTAGCTCAGAAAACAAGCTAGTATAAAGTTGTGTTGCATCATAAGTCTTTTATTCATAATAAGACTTCTTTTATTCATAATAAGACTTCAAGTAAACTTTCTACGATGACTTCAGGTAATTACAGTGAAAGACTGTGAAGACTTAGGTTTAAATTTGCAGTTGTAAGGTCGTGTAACGATCTACTCAACCTTAGCTCCGAGTGGTAAAGTTTTGACCCCAGAGACTGGATAATCGGCAGCCAAAGACCATTACGGGGGTGCCGTGTGCTAAATGCTGGATACGCAACCTTTGACAGGGAAATAGTTCCAGACCGGCCCAAGACAAGCCTCGCTAACAAGAATAACACCAGAATTTTTGAAACCTAGTTCTCACTCCCACTACGTTGCCCCAAATCCTAGACCCTATGTACCGCTACTTACCGAGCTAATACAGTCTGATCCTAGCTAAACAAGAATAATAAACAACTGTCTGTAACAGACCATAAAACAGATATAACGGTAAATACGGTTCCTAATGGGATGATCGTCAGTATGCTTTGCCATCATCTGAATGAGTGTCTTATTGCATCGTTTAGTCAACATTACATTGGGGATGATAGGCAGTGGTAGCAATATTGGTGACAAGTGTTAAATGTCTGCAACTATCTGCGAAAGAAAATTAATACCCAGATCTGACAATTGAACTTGGTGACTGCCATGTCGATAGACGATCTGGTGCACAATGTGAGAGACGACCGTTTCAGCTTCCTGGTTGGGGATTGCAAACGCTTCTACGCATTTGGTAAAATAGTGGGTAAATACCAACTGAAATTGATTACCGAAGGTAGAAGTTTTATGAGGACCGGCAACGTCAACACCTGCTATGAGCTATCACGTACCGCTATGGGGACCAAATGACTGCGTGCTTCGGGGATTACGGAGCGGTAAATACCGCAAACGTGGCACTTCTGGCACCTCGATTTCGTATCGATGTACATATTGGGCCAATAGAAATCTTGGATGAGGGTACCGTACGTCTTCTCGAGCCCTGTGTGGCCTGCAAGGGAATCACTATGGCAGAGTATTAAGGCCTTTCCCTCGAGAGATTCTGGGACATAGACCTGCTTCCGACTGCCAACAGCCTGTGGGGACTTGGGGAGGTGACAAACGATACCGTAGTCTAAGGATCACTATGTGACTTCTGTTGTAATGCGTTTGGACAATTCATTATCCTCGGGGAGGGTTTTCTTTTCCAAGAATGTTCTCATTTTCGACAAATCGGATCAGTTGCCTGGCCTACGCCATTCGGCTGATGGAACCAAAGGAGTGTTGCGAGTCAGAGCGGCAACGATTGGGGGACGAGACGTGGCGTCGACATTACCGCGTAACCTCCCTGGGTTACGTAAAGCTTCTGTTTACTTTTCTGGAGGAGACTACTAGCATACTCGACAGAATGCTCTTTTCCATCTGCATGCTTTTTGGACAGTACGGCACCGAGACCAAGCGTCGGTGCGCAGATATTAATTAATATTTAACAGTACATTTAATTTATTTGTGAAAACACTATAGTAATACCATGCTTGTCTTAATAATGAACACTTGAATTTCAGCTGTTGCCGAACGGTACTCTTGCAGTAAATGAGGAAGTGGACTACGGTGATTCCGATTAATCAGATGGAGAAGGAGGCATACCTCGGAAATTTGTAAAAATTACTGGTAATAGTGCAGTATCTAATTCTATTTCTAAGACTGCAATGCATAACAATTTTATTTCACTAAAAACCATTTCTTTAGAAATTGAAAATTCTTATTACTATAAACAATCAAAAAATATTACTAATAACAAAATGTAGCTTTAATACGTAGCTTCCTAACTGTTATTGCTTTCAAATATTTCATAATGGACAATTTTAATTTAAATCATTATCCAAATACTTTAACAGTATTAGCATACTACGTAATGTGATAAGAGTTTATAGCATTACGTTTTTACTTATACTCACACGTATACATAATATGTTTAATATCTAGGTATTGGCACAATTATGCTATATCCGGCATGTACTAATCCCAAATGTGTTGGGAAAACAGGTATCTGAAGTCTATCAGAATCATTGGAGATTCGAAAAGTGCAGATTAAAATATTTAGGAATGTCATTCTGCTCTTTCGGAGTTACAGCTGTCATACTGTTATGCATTATGTACTTTTGGTCATATGAAGGTAATGTGGGTTGGATTTGGCTTAATTTTTCCGATCCCACAAACGAGGTAAAATGCACAGCATTTTCCTGTAATCTGGTCTAGTAACTTGAAGAATTTGCTTATGAGGAGTTGCACTTTAGAATCCAAGATGCAATAGCATTTGGTTGAAGTCTTTCCGCGCATCGAAATGAACGAGTACAAGCACTTTAAACTTAACTCAATCTTTTTATCGCGCAAGGTTAAAAGATTTGTTCAGTTCATTTTAATTTGGGATGGAATAAATGAGTTTAATCATTTTAATTCTACGTTTTAAATTAGCGCGCGAAAAGGTCCTTGGAAACAGACAACTTAAAGGAATGCGAAAAAGAACAATTTTAACCAAGATGAGTCAATTTTCAATCATTAAAAAAACTGCTAAATACTAAACTGTTAAATAATGACTGATTGATACTCATTGAATTCAAAATTTTTAGATTTTGAAAATTTGAATCGAAGTGATTTCATCATGGCTTTGCGGCGAAGTCCAAAGTTTTGGCTTTAGCCGTGAAAATATGTCATCTATTGTGGACTAGTGAATAGAGTACGTCGTAAGTTTGCAAACGTAAACTCCACCCCTTTAAAATGCTGGTTCGGACATTTACAGCAAACTTTAAAGGACAGTAGTAATTCTTGGAGGTCAACGGTAATTTTTGATCATTTGGAAGTTTAAAATGCGCCCGTTACAACTAGAGTACGACTGTTAGTTTTAGTTACAACTGTTACATCTACAGTACGACTGTTCGGTTTGGACATGTAATAAGACAAAAACAATTTTGAGCATGGATCTCTCTAAATGTGGGAAAGGTAATGAAACGCAGTAAGCTTAGGCTTCAAAGAAAACGTCTTTCTGAGGTCTATTGTTTGGAATTTCTTAACAAAAACAAATAAGTTCAGTATATTGAGCAAACTCTAGTTTTATCTACATTCCGTCAAAATGTACATTCCGTCAAAATGTTGCAGTTTGCGCGCTCATTTCTCCCGAAGAGGAAGACAAGATGCAAAATCCTAGAAAATGTTACCCAAATGCGTGCGTAAAGCTGCTCGCTTTCTAATTGTTTGCATGAGACGAAAGAAATCCATGTTCAAAAGAATCCGTTCGCGATTTTCAAGATTCCACATTGTCGCTGCTGCGGTTTGACATAGATGTAGCACAGAGACCTATGCTGACTATAGCATGTCTTATAGGATTACAAATGCTGACAGTACTTGACTGAGGGACCAGCGTTCTTGACGCTGTCAAAATCTTGCACTATATTTTTGAGTTTTCAGAAAATGCGCAGTTTTTGACCTTGACCTGCAGGGTGGCAGCAGTTTAAGTTATGATGGATTAAAGTCAATACACATGATTTCATGCCGAGACCTTTTGAAATACTTTTCAACCTAAATGCTGTTACTGTAGCAAACTGACTAGGCTTTTAAAGCCAAATTTAGCCGAACCCGAACCAGCACCTTGAAAGAATACTTTGTTTCCAGAAAAATTACAACATTGTTGCATCAAAATAGCCAATGGTTAAAATCGTCGCATTATAAAAATTCAGAACATACCGGGACTGGGTTGTAGTTGGCTCCATGGACGCTCTAAGTCCCATAGGCGGACGCTCTAAGTCCCATAGGCTTCCACTGTTACCTTAACTTATAAAATGAAAAAATTAGAAATTCTAAATAAAACGGCACTGTAGAAACTATGAGACCAAACTTTACAAAAGTTTACGAAAGAAATATTTAACGGTTTCTCTTACTATTATGGACCTAACTGCTCCCTTGCGAACCTAATTTGGCACTGCTGACAGCAACCCTCAAAGCAATGCAAAAAGCTTCTTTTGTTAAAAAGGTTTTAGCTACGTATTACATAATCACAGTGCACTACCTGTAGCGTACTTTGGATAATGAGATTACCTAACATAAGCTTTATGAAAAGTCTTCAACTAAAGACTCCCATACAGTATTTTATGCAACAGCTACAAAACCAAAATTAATTGTAAACTAAGTAGTTTTCCGACTTTCATTTTATTTTTTGTAAGCTTTAGTTTTCAAGCAATTACACTTTGTTCTAGCTTTGGACCAAGCAAATCTTATTACATAATATATATTCGGTGATTACTGATTGACAGTGGTTGATTCAGTTGCTTGAGCAATTTTTCCTTGACATTTAGCAAGTGGAAATTAGATGCTCAGCCTTCCTTAGAATGGCTTCCCTTATACAATTTGTCAAAAATTATTAATTTCTAACCCCTAGCAATTAGTGTGAGAACCCTGCACTTGCTACACAGATAAAAAACATAATAATTCAGTTCTACGAGCTACGGCGCGTGAGTTTCTGTGAGCAATGTGCTAACATTCCCTTTTATTTCTGCTCAGCTTTAAGTTGTTGATTCTTTTTGTAGTCATCAATTTTGAATCAATATTTCTCAAATGCTTCCTGGAGCTTAATGTTTATACCAAACTGAAGCTTAACAATATCTTTATTGTGGATAGAATGAAAGTATGTGTTTGAAAGTTTCGACTAATTTTAGAAGTGCAGTTTATCAGCTTTCTAGCAGAGTAATCCAAATTATATCATATCATCCAATACACTACTCAAATTTACCACCACCTTTAAGTTATTATAAAATTGCTCTTCGTTTATGGAAAAATCACTTAACTGTACAGTCTGTACTCCCATCCTGATGTTTGGATAATTGTAGTTGTAATAATAAAAAATTTGATTTCAGCGAATGCGTCCTTTTTTTACACCAAATTACCAAAATTTGTTAAATCCCATGACATGAAAAAGCTGGAAAAGGCAATGAAGCCGGTGAATACCTCGCGGCACCAGGGGCAATTGCTGAAGCTACTGTTGACGGTCTGATTATTACATTACTGGCACAGATGAGGCTTACTGGCTGGGCATCACAGCAAATTACGCACGGAGCAGCCAATGGCACTGCGCTGTGAAATGACTCCCATATTATATCCTGCTCTATGAAAACTTCGGAGAGCACTTGAAACAATAGAGCAATGAGTCGCTGGACGTTGTAGGACATGACAATAGCACTGGTAAATTGTGAACAAATGAAACATGTTGTGTTCTACATCAAATTAAATACTAATTTTTTGCGCCTATGTCAACAAACTTTTTGGGTGGGGACCTAACACTAGCTTTGTAGTTTCGTTGGTTTGCATTGATAACAAATGTTAATTTCCAATTTTGACTCATTAAACTTGCAATATATACGCTGTCCACCAGGTTTAATTTAATTTATCTGTAACATTCCCGATAACCCCCTCCCTTCACTCAACTTCTAGATAATTACTAAGATTACTATCATTTACTAAAATAACAAATATTACACACAGTGTTAGTTCAACGTGAGCGCAACCCACAACTTGACTAACACCCCAAATGATAGCGTTCCGCCATCTTGAACTAGTTCACATTTATGAGTCATATTTGAGCCACAAAATTAGCTAATGATAATTGTATCTTGATTGTTCATGAAATATTTCGTTTTAGGTTCAAACTCATCTACCGCACACAGGTATTTCCTATATTCTACAAAATACCCCCTCCTGCCGCCGTCCGCCCCGGCGCGGCGTGTCGACCGAGTTAAGCAGTATTAGAAAATCGTTAGGGATAAAATTTGCGACTGCGCAGACTAATTTAGAAGCTAGCAGATAAAACAGAAATTAAGATAAGAAATGGCTAAAAACGTATCTGAGGCACCTGCGCAGCCGTCAGTTGAGGGGAGGCGGGGACACGTATTTTCCTATACGTACCCTGTGGATACTGTTCAGACGGAGGTATCCATTCAAAGTCCCCTGTTAAACCCCAATTTGTCCCCAAAAGCTGTCATCCTGAAGATCGGGGCATATTTTGAGGTCCGACAATTTGCCCATCCCCCAAATTTTGCGAAATTGAGGAATTTTGTACCGGATGAAGGGAAGGGGTCAGGGTCAGCATGCACCAGATCAGAACCCTGCGCTGGGGAGGTCTGACTGTCCACTAACTGAATCGGGTCACCTACAGGAGTTTCCCGACCCTGTCCCGAGGACTCTCCCGACTGTTCGGTAGGTTTCTGAACTTTGCTGACTCAATTTTCCTGATGACGGTAAATATCGGACAACTTCTGGGGGCCAACCCTTTCTTTTTACACAGGCGATCAAGATAATCCTGCATTAATGTATAAAGGTCCCCTTCCCCTTTTTCAACAGCCATTTCTAAATGAGGATCAATATCCAACACTTTCGACGGGAGGAATCCCTTCGTGCGCCTTTCCCGGGCTCCGAAATTTGCTCCCCCTCCCGTTCAGGCACAGGGGCGTCAGACCCCCCCAACAACGATTTCACCGTGGCTTCTGACTGATGGCTGGACAGGGAAGCACCCGGGTTCACCCCCCCCCCCCCCCCCGACCCAGGAGCGACTGTCAAGGGAAGGAGGGTTCTCCCGGAACAACCCCCAGCCCCCCATTTTCTTGTCTTGGGGGACCATACCGTCCCGTTAACATGTCACTAAAATCAGATACTGTTGGAGGTTGCGGGGCGTAAAAGGTCGACATACTGGTCCCACCCAGCCAATTTTCATCTTGGGTGAGTGTGGGGGAGTCGCTGACAACTCTAAACGAATCCCCCCCCCTGGAGGGCGCTGAAATGTCAAAAGCCTAGCTGAATTTGTTAAAATTCCTCCATTCTGCTGAACACTCGGCATAGAATCGGATCGGGAAGGGGGCCGGGGGCGTGTTCCCCCCAGTTGGACTGTCGCTCCGGGGTTGGCATGGGTTTTGGGCCCCCCAAAGTTTTCTCCCCCCGTAGTATCCCCCCGACCGCATTCATCTCTGCCATTTTGTCAGTCCCTAAATGCTCTTCTTCACTCTGAGGAAGTTCGTGAAAAAGTACAACTTTTTGTGTAAATTGCGCGTTGTACTACGAGTGATAGGTCCAGAATAGCTTTTGGACATCTACCACTGTCACAGTCGCCACTTTTGTCGGGTATGAAACCCTGGTGCTAGATTCACGATATGACTGGCCGTATGATTTGCAAGTTCTCGTCGAAGGTGTGCGATGTCCAGACCTCAATAAAATGGAATTGTGGTTGATTGATAATTAGGATCGAATATGCTCGCTCGTAAACATAAAAGACTCCAATACTAACAGAGTTATTTATTCACATATCAAAATAAACCGGAAATAATCCAAATAAGAATCCGACTCCAAATTATAGTGCTACTCAAACAGAACTAACAAGCACAAAATGGCAGAGGTGCTTCACTTCACACACGACCTCCCCACAACTTGACTACCACCCCAACTGATAGCGTTCCGCCGTCTTGAACTAGTTCACATTTATGAGTCATATTTGAGCCACGAAATTAGCTAAAGATAATTTTATCTTGATTGTTCATGAAATATTTCGTTTTAGGTTCAAACTCATCTACCGTATACTTAGGCTTAGCACACAGGTATTTCCTATATTCCACAATTGATTCCAATAATATCGTCCAAGTCAATATACACGCAAACATTCTTTCGTGATTTGTCAGCAATACAGTTGCGATATCTATTGTTACAGTTTTCTATCAATTGAATGATTTTCTTTTGTTTCCATAAAATTTTTCAGCTCTTAAGCGTGAATTTGGACCACGTTTTTCAAACACGTAAAAAATGTGCAAACACAAATATTGTCCTGTGAGATTGTTCTGTGTAACCGTAGATAAGTTTTATTACTCCACATCTCCTGGACCAGCAGAACAAATTACTTTGTCATGATGACGCGCAAATGTTAATTGGTCATGATGATGTAGTAAAGTAAAGTGTAAATAAACATTAATAGCATTACTGGTCTGGTTACACAATATCAGAGCAAATATAAACGTTTGTCATCATGACGCTTGATCAGCTTGACTAAGTTAAATGTTTTAATATAAATAGGGCGTAAGTTTGGATTTACAAGAAAATGGGACCTTTCACGTGTGAGATATGTGCAGTTTCGTTTGCAATGGAATGGAATGCAGTGGAAGCACTCAACGAATAAAGTATGCCAACAATTGGACTGCAAAGAACTTGTCCAGTTGGCATGGCGTTAAATACTTGCAAGCTAACCATAGGAGATCGGCATCAAACCAGCCGACCACAAGGAGGCGTCTGCTGTGAAAAAACAGTAGCATGACCAACAGTGTGGAAATCAAAGGGCCAGTGGCGAAAGCAGAACAGCCAGGGGAAGCTTGACGCATCGCGAAAGTAGCTGGTTGAAAAGCTTGCAAGGATATTACAGCATTACGTTGCCATGCCTTAAGGTGCTGGTTTCCTTTCGGGTATTTTTGACTCCTAGGCTTTAATCCTTTACGCAAAGGGCTAAAACTTACGAAATAACCTATATCCGTTATCTTTAACATTTTAGGGCCAGTCCCGTATTCTTAGGCCAAAACATAAGAAAGTTCTGGTTTTTGGCCTTAAGCTCCCAGTAGCTAGACAAGACACGGGATTGGTTGGTATGGCTGGAAAGAGGACTCGAAAATGAACATTTTTGCTCTTACAACCTTTGAGCTATCTCCAGTGATTAAGTAAGTATAAGCAAAAAACTGTTTTTAGGGTCAAAAAATGGCCATTTTCGAGGAAATCAGTTTTTTCAAAATTACTGCCACATGTTAAGGACAAAATTGGCTTAGTTATACTCAATCGATACATCGTCTAAATGCACATGTTATGAATGGCTATTAGCCGGACTTTATTGCTTTCAGCTAGAGATTTGGCCGAAAAACCATTTTGGCAAAACTGCGATTATTTTGTATCGAACATCGATTTCTCAAAAACTACTCGACGGATTCCGGAGATTTTCGGCAGAATCGAAATTCGCACTTCTGCGGAGGGACGTTTTTTTGGTTTGGGCTAAAACATATTGAGTAGCAAGAAAACTCAATGCGAAGTTGCGAAATTTCGTGTTAGTGTGCATTTGGTCGATTTTCTCGAACGTTAGGACCTGCTGAGCCAAATCCAAAAAAACGTCCCTCGGCCAATATGTCCTTCATATCGTGGCACAAAAAGAACTTTTGGCCGATTCTTCAGTTTTGAGAAATCGATGATCAAAAACTTTTGGTCTATATTCATCCTGTTAGATGTCAGCTTGTCAGAAAATTTCTGCTATTTTTTTGCTAATTTTGCTAGTTCTGTAAGCTTATGTGAATGTACAGATAATAAGCTTTAAAACGATGTATAAAGCTCTTTGCAACTCCTAAAATTGCGAAAGTTATAGCGTTTCAAAAAAATAACCACAAAAGCACTGCACAAAAGGATTCCACCACCTTAAGCAAACTGCAAAAGGATAGACTCCTTTGCTGCAGCAGCGTTCGTTTTCACGCTGTAGCATTTAGCTAGTGACAGGAGTCGGGAAACATCATAGCAGCGGTAGTAGTTTGGAGACCCCTTGTGGCTCTGTGTTCACAAAGCAGTAGTTTCCATGAGGAGCACAAAAAGCGTTGTACCTCGAACCCAAAGCTATGTCGTAAAAAGCCGTGGAAGCACTCAACGAATAAAGTATGCCAAGAACTGGACTGCAAAGAACTTGTCCAGTTGGCATGGCGTTAAATACTTGCAAGCTAACCATAGGAGATCGGCATCAAACCAGCCGACCACAAGGAAAAAACAGTAGCATGACCAACAGTGTGGAAATCAAAGGGCCAGTGGCGAAAGCAGAACGTGGTATAGCCAGGGGAAGCTTGACGCATCGCGAAAGTAGCTGGTTGAAAAGCTTGCAAGGATTTTACAGCATTACGTTGCCATGCCTTAAGCAAACTGCAAAAGGATTGACTCCTTTGCTGCAGCAGCGTTCGTTTTCACGCTGTAGCATTTAACTAGTGACAGGAGTCGGGAAACATCATAGCGGCAGTAGTAGTTTGGAGACCCCTTGTGGCTCTGTGTTCACAAAGCAGTAGTTTCCATGAGGAGCACAACCAGCGTTGTACCTCGAACCCAAAGCTATGTCGTAAAAAGCCTGGTGCCAATGAAAACAATTAATTAAATATGCTAATTAAGTAATAACTTTTCAAAAAATGTAAACGCATAGAAAGTTGGGTATCAATAAAGCGAAAGAAATCGCTTCCGCTGAAAAAATTTTTAATTAAATTCGGAAAATTTTATTTGCTGAAAGAATTTCTGATTAAATTTGGAAAATTTCAACCAAAATTAACTAAATAAGCTAATTAAATTACAAATTGGAAACAAGTACAAAAGCACAGCAAGGCCGGTTTAGATTTTGCAATGTAACAGTGAAATACTGGTCGAAATCAGCATGCACCTAACTTTGATGGAATTTATCTCACGCTTGAAGCAATATCGTGTCTTTTGCAATTACAAAAGTTGTTTAGAATTATGAGACGTAAGGATTAAGTACTTGTTTTATTAATTCGTGAAATTAAAATTTGCCATTTTCGGCGGGAAGCCAATTTTGCTTTTAAATATGGCACAAAACATGTAAAAGCACATTCAGTTTAAACATGATAATGCAGTGTGCGCATGAGTGAAAGCAACTACCGGCCGAGATCATAGTCCTTGAATAAACAAATTATTTAAAGAATGTATAACTCTGAACCAGTATTTCTCTTTGGTCATGATGATCATAATCCAGATATTTAGTCACATAAAAGATCCGCTGTAAGGCTGCCTGTTGCTCAGTGGAGGAAACGGTTTGAGTTAGTTTTCGATGTCTTCATCAAGGTGCTGGCACATTCTGGGGATAGGAAACTTGAAACAGTGCTGTTGGCTCATGGGTCGGGAGAACGGGCCCCGTTGCATAAAAGTTTGAACAGTTGAACTTTAAAATCTAACAGTCTAACAGCTGAAGGCTAAATTTCGTAGCATAAAACGAACAGCGTTCAACTACTGTTAGACTGTTTGTTAACAGTGTTTGACCGGTGTCTTCTCGGCCAACAGTGTTTAAACGCAGGAGTTGCATGAAAGCTAACTGTTAACTTGTTGAACTGTAACTGTTAGTTTTAAGGTTGTGGGATATTACCCATTTGTGCACTAGTAGCTGGCTGCGCAGCAGCGCAGCATTGAAAAGTACATGTGGCGCTATCTTCACATGCGTAGCGTAAAGTGTATTCTACTTGATGAAATTGTACAACTTTGAGTTATTTTGACAATTGTCTTATTCATGAATGATAAAGGTGATTTCTTTTAGGCTAGCTACTCCACTAGCACAAAGTGTATAAAAGAGACAGAAAGTGTAGGTTTAGTGCAGTTGGAGTTTTGTCAGCGTAGGGGTTGGGTGACATCTGCTAGTTGGGTAGGAGACTTGGGTCGAGTTTAGGTATACGGGAGCGAGTAACGCCCTCTCTTGCGGTCTTTGTACTTTGCTATTGTGTTCCCATCGTATCTTTTACTGTTTTTGTATGTCCATGTCAAAGTCTGAACGAGTATTTTGCATTCACTGTAGTAAAATCTAGCTTTTATTTTATCTATTAACTATAGGAAACGGTCGTCTAGGGCGCATAGGTGTCACTACTTTAGTCTACTCCTTTTGTCTTCGGCTCTCCCTGTATCTTCTCACATCTTACTAGGACTGGATATCACACACTGAATACCTACTTGCAATCGTTTACTGAAGTCCGACACAGTTTATTACAGAGGTACACGCAGAGTATCTCACAAAGTCTAACAAAATCAAAAATTTCACCAAAATACTGCTAATAAAGCTACAATATTTTTTCTGTACGCCCCACTCCAGTTGGTCTTACACCGATTAGGAGTAGTGTCAGCTTGATGATAAATTTATAAGTTTGACTGACGGTTAGCTGACACCGAATAATTGTCTTTGAGAATTACCCGAGGCGTTTCGCAAGGATGGAGGTTTTCGCATCACCGGTTGTGTGATGAACGCACCTCTCCACGGGCCTGAATTTTCATACCCGGCCCGGCCCGGCCCGTAAAAATTTCACCTCGGCCCGGCCCGGCCCGTTTTAAAAATTTTCGACCTCGGCCCAGCCCGGCCTGGCCCGTATGTTCAAAAGTTTGGCCCGGCCGGCCCGGGCCCGTTTTGCTAATTTTCTGTCGTTAACCAAAATAAAAGTAAGGGTTTAAAATGCATATAATTTTATTCCTTGTCGCAGATACCATTTTTAAACGATTTCTCGTAGTTCATGTTTATTTAGAGCGATTAAGAACAGTCAGCGGTTCCGTTCTTGGTTATAGGGAAGAATTCACTGACTGACCAGTTTCGATGATTCAAATATAACTTTCAATTAAGGTATAAGGAAGAAGGTATACTTTCCAGATATTAAAAATAATTATATAAATAACTAAAATTCAGATGCTAATGTACAAATTCTAGCTAAAAGTTAAGTTAAATAAACGCAAATGAGCTAAGTACATACGCCAGTAACTCTGAAAGAGAAAGTAAATCAAGTCAGATCGGAATAAAAGAGCAATGATTTTTGAAAATTATATTTGGAAAAGAATAAAATCTCCAGTATAAATTGCCGAAACTAAAAAGAAGACAAAACCTTCAAATGAAAATAGCAGGCCCGGCCCGAAGCCCGGCCCGTTCTAGTACTCGGCCCGGCCCGGCCCGGCCCGCACCCAAGTTTTTCCTACCTCGGCTCGGACCGGCCCGTTTCACCTTAGGCCCGGCCCGGGCTTACGGACCTGAGTGAAGGAATCTAACGTGCAATACACGGAAATGGAACAAACAAGGGTAATTTTAATTCATTTGTAGGCAATACTAAACGTGTAAATTTTTAATATTAAAAACATTTTTAAGACTTCAAACGTACTTAAACCTTTCATGAATTATTTTTTGAAGATTACCCAAAACTTCCTAGGTCTTTATAGATGTTTCAAAATGAAGCATTTTAGCATGTACAGCAAAATGGTTTGCATTTCCAAATCAAAATATTCCAAAATAGCCCAGCTAACGCTTATAACCATTAGTTGCTGATGTTATTGTACTTTTCAACCTCTTTCCAGGAAGTTAAAATACAAACAGAAACTTGATTACAGTGTCGGCAGAAGTGAAATAAGTTTAAGTACAGGACAAGATTTCCAAATGAATAAGTGAAATTAATTTCCGCAATCACTACTTCATTTCCATCATATAAATGGATGTTTTCGAGATGAATTGTGTCATCTTCAATAATTTAGGTTTCAATTTTGCTAAGTGCTAGCATTTTTTGATTCCAGAACCGTGCAAACACAATTCTCAAGGAATTTGATTTTTATATCATAATTTACTTTTTCATGAGGAAATTAAATAGTTGAACATCATCAGGAATGGATAACGTAGGCAGCAAGTTTTCTGCATTCTGTCAAACAACTTCGATACATGGATTCTCTTCTCTTAGCAGTTACCACAATACAGCTGCAAGAATTACCTGGGCTGGTCTATTGATTGGAGCTTTCGTGTTTTTAACATATCAGTTTATAAAAAATGTTAATCTGTATTGTAGCGAACCGACTGCAATGTCTTTCAACTTACACTCTTTACAATCGCTTCCTGAAATCAACATAATTCCAACGTGCCCACTGAACAAATCGCGTCTGGACGAACTGAATCTTAGTCAGTTGGAGCAGGAATTTATTGTGGACCGAATTGCATATCCTCTTATCCTCAAAACGTCTTACGATGGCGAGAAACTTTCGCACAACTATAAGCCTGTATCCGAATCAGTTTATGATAAACTAAGTATGAATAATCTAAGTAATGTTGTTTCCCTTGGTAACATTTTAATTTCATTTTCTCCAATCCATTCCTTAAATAATTTCATTGATTACAAGCTAGCCTGGTGTCACTATGTAATTTGTTATAAGTCAGAGTTCATAAATTCATCTGAAATGAAGCATGACACATCGCTTCGCTTCAAGATCGCAGAAAAAGGGACAAATCATTTATGCGTACACGACAATCCAAACTGCTATCAGCTGGTGTTTGGAACGGATCTTTGGAATTTCCACACGCTGTGTATAAATTCAGAATCTGATTACTTCATAAGGGTTACTGCCAGTAGAAGGATTCTTCTGAATAGGGCAAAACGGCCATGTAACCCAAGCGTTGATGCATCACCACAATGCTACATGCAGTGTGAAGACGACTGCTTTCAAGTATCCCACAATTGTTCCATTCTAAAATTGGATATTGATTTACAGGAAAGGTGTAGCTTAATTCTTCATATGAAAGAATCGCCAACGTCGTCCTGCTATAAGAGCTGCAAATCAAAGTGTTATCGGCCTTGTGACTCGACTCAGTTTTTAGTGTCTATGGATGAGGTTCCTGCCAGAAGTAAGGACGAAATCTACGTAAACGCACTGGTGGCAGAAGAAATTGCTGTGTATGTGGAATATAAAATCTATGACTGGGAGATGTTTATTGCCAACATTGGTGGAATTTTAGGGCTTTGCTTTGGCGCTTCATTCCTTTCAATTGTTCAAATATTGGATTTCTTCGGACAGCTTGTCTTTTATCGGTGTGCCCAAAAGCGTAGGAAGGTATCCCGTGAAAACTAGGCAATGGGCACAATTTCAGAATTGTGATGGACGAGTCAAGAACTATTGCAGCTTGTATCTATGAAATAATGACTTTGTAAACGTTTTAGATAACCAAACGTTTTTCTAGTAAACTTAGTATCACACTCTTTCTGAAACGATATGCAACTACTAAAGTCTTTAACTATATATAGCATAAGCACAGGTACAAAGCTATTCAGGTTTTATATATTTAGACATTTAGAAACTTGTATCTTATCATATCACTTCATCTCTCTTTTCCTCCCAGAAAGGCTAATCGCCACACCGATAGCTCGGATTCGGCTGGCGGTAAAATTCACCTCTCCTAGGGTCATAGCTCTGAGGACACCGGTGGATTCTTTGTGACCGTAGAGGTGCAATTGGGCCTCCCAGCATTTCTGGTTCTGGGGCACGCCCATGGTTAGGAGGTAGGACCTTTACTACAAGCTGACACAATCACTGGCAAATCTTTGTACAGTGCTCCGTTGTAGCCCACTGTCGCTTTAAACGATCCTGCTACAGGAATATCCGAATTATCGTAACCCTTTAGACGTACCTGGCTCTCTTTTAGCTTTTGATTAGGGAATTTCCTCCTGACCAAAGATTCCGGGAGAATAGTAACTGCTGCTCCCGTGTCAATCTGCATATCCACAGGTACTCCATTAATATTACAATTTATAACATACGGAGATGCTCTGTTTTGAAAGGTATACACGTGATAAATTGAAGATGTTGTATCTTCACCATCATTATCGTCACCATCATCATCTCCGTCACCCGAATCAGTCACACAATAATTGTTGTGGGACCTTCGTTTATGGGAGGAAATCTGATTTCTTCCGGGGCCAGAACGGTAGATAACCTGACTGCCACAAACCTTCGAGATGTGCACCTCTTCGCCACACCGACGGCATTGCTCGACTTTAAATCGGCACTGATTTGCCCAATGTCCTAAATTGCCACATCGATAACAACTGTCGGCAGGCTTTCTTGGGTGACGGCGGTTCACTACGTGAATATCGAACGTCTTTCTCTGATGAATTTTATTTGAACCTTTATCTGAAAATTCCATTGTCTTTGCCAAGTCGTATGCTTTCTGAATTGTAAGATCTTGTTCGGCAAGCAACCTTTTCATGATTGCTTGGTTATGCAAGCCAAAGACAAATATATCACATAGCACCTGGTCCAAAAATTCACCGAATTGGCATTTGGCAGAAAGTTTACGAAGTTCAGCAAGAAAATCCGTAACACTCTCTCCGTCTTGCTGCTTTCTGTGATAGAATTTGTAACGTTCCGCAGTTTTAAGGGGGTTGGGTTCGTAATGATTTTTCAGTTTCAACTGAAGGTCATCCAGACCAAGATCCCCAGGTTTCCTTGGCGCCACCAAATTCTCCAACACAGCATAAGTTAATGAACCAATAGTAGTTAGAAATATCGCTTTCTTCTTATTTTCGTCGATAATTTCATTTGCCAAAAAGAACTGATCCATTCGGTCCAAATAGGAGGTCACACGCTCCTGATCGGGGCAAAAATTATCGAGAGAACCAATTAACTGATTCATCTTCCAACAGTAGAAAACAGTGCGCCAGATGAAACGATATGCAACTACTAAAGTCTTTAACTATATATAGGATAAGCACAGGTACAAAGCTATTCAGGTTTTATATATTTAGACATTTAGAAACTTGTATCTTCTCATATCACTTCACTTTCCTTACAGAATCACACTTTTTGAAAACATATTCTAAATAAATTTATCGCGGCACAACAAATGTTTTATCTGTTTGAGAAGAGAAAGTGTCAAGGTACTGAAAATGTCGGCGCCAATTCATAGCTACAGGATTCAACTTATCAGTCACATTGAGAGCTTATTACTGCGAAGCGGAACGCAAATTTTTATTATATCATTTTTGAGATCATAATAAACATGCTAGCCAAAAATGAGAAAATGAAGAGTGGCCCTTCAAGGATTGAGCCAACTTTCGTGGGACGGCAAATTGGATCAAGCTAATATATCACACACATAAACTAGGTTCCACCGATAATAGTGTGGATCAATTTCAGCCAAATCTGAGAAAGTTTACTTTACCAATCTACTTTCGCGTTTTTGGGTTTACGTGGGCAGCGCCCCCAGCTAGCCGATTAGCTGGCCATCCTAAACCGACCAGCCAAAGCCCACACGGCCAGCAGTCTCTATTAAGCCACCACATCGAGATTAGACTGTTGACCGTAATCAGCAATCTTTAACCTGCGATTGTGGTTAGCCTAGAATTGAGTGTAAGTGAAATTCACTGAAATTCGTCAGTCTTCTAACCCTTGCAATGTGCATATGACGAAATTATGGAATGTATCTATATTTTAGAATATTTAAATTTTTTAAGGATTTTGAATATTTTAGCAATTTTTCCGTGACAAAGTTTCACAAATTTCAGCAAAGTCAAGTCATAAAGTTTCGATTTAAAATGCTGTGTTCGACAATATATGCAGGTCTACCAAATTCTGGATATTACCTGTCATTAAACACTTGGAAGCGTTTAAGTCGCCTACCTTAATCCTTTCATTCCTGAATTTCCTCATGAGAGAAGTGACTGTCACCAATCGATTGAGCATTAATTGCTATACAAATCTAAAGCATTGCAGAGACACCGATACACCCGAAAAAGTTAGAAGCCGTCAAAATCGGGAAAAGTGCGAGTTTTTGATAAACCTTCAGATTCAGATAAACTTGCAGAAAATCAACTAGTTGATTTCTAGGTGCAAGAGTTGATTCTGAAACGGAATAAAGTATATATTATTTTAATGCTTACAGCCTCACCCATCACCTGGTGAAACAGCTTTCCGTCAAAGAACTACAGCCGGAGCTGGATTCGTTTGCGTGCAGCATCCGAACAGAGCTCGAGATCATCCAAGGTTCCATTGATGGCGGAAAGCTATTTTTCTATCAGTCTCGCAGAAAAAAGGAAATGCCAATACCCAGACTCCCAACCGATAACTGGTCTCTACTCTGAAAAATTTCACTGACCACTATGTTTGTCGTAACGAAAGTTTGAGACTGGTCATCCATTTTTAGCGATTTATGCAGTTTTGACACAATCTGATATTTTTTTCTGATATCGGTGTTTTTAACAACGCGAAGTGTCCCACCAGACGAGCTAATTTTTCGGATTTTCGGAGACATGACTTTCTTTCTTTTTGATTAATAGGCTCTGTCAACTGAACAGCTCAAAATTGCATTTGAACTTGGCAATTTGTTGATAGTCAAGTGAAAACCTGATATTAGTAGTACGACATTTGGGCTTTGTTAAGATTCCGGTAGGTCCAAATTCCGTGCATAAGTTGACAAAGTGATTTGAAATTTGGCCCGGTTCGGAGCGGATAAAGTC
>JASAND010020948.1:0-12312 GCA_030248195.1 Trissonchulus latispiculum | reverse complement strand
TTTGTATTACTATCTGTTTTCACCCTCAGACTATGATTGGGTTAGCAGTGATAGGGTCCTTCCGATCAACTCCTTTTACAAAGCTCCTGAAACTTTCAAGCAGAATTTTTATCAATTGACTAAAAGCGACATTTGGAGTTTGGGAATTTTAATGTTTGCCATGCTCACAGGCAGATACCCTTTTCAAGGTTCAGGAATAGAAGAACTGACGCATCATGTTTGTAGAGGATTTTATACATATAATCAAACAGATTCTGTTTCTCCGATGGCTCGAGAATTGATCGGACGAATGCTATCACTGCGTCCAGAAAATCGTCCCCTGGCCAATGAAATTTTAAAACATCCGTGGGTTGATACGAAAAGATACCCACAGTTAAATTTTTCTGCAGAAAATATGACCCCCCCGAAGGTTTCTCAAACTTGGTGTGACAATTTGATATGGGCGTACGTCGGCCCATCCCAAGCTAGCAAAATATTTTTTGAGGCTGCTACTCAAACGGAAATACAGCTAGAAATTAGTGCCAATATTCGCAAGCGTCTGAAAATTGCTTCTCAAGCTTCATAGAGTTTGACAGTATATCTGATGGTTTAGAAACAACTTTTGAATAATTTCAAGTGCATACCTGGTGCAAACCTCTGGATGCAAGGATGTATGCCGATACCAGTAAACTACGTATATATACCAGGTTAGCACCTCGGATAGTGGTGTCGGATAAAGAACATCCTAAATAAGAGCAACTATACCTGGTTAACGCCTCGGATAGTTGGCTCCAAGAAAAGCTAAACCTACAGAATCAGATATACCTTCGGTCGTATGTAGTGTGCTTTGTAAATAGCCATTGTTCACATATATATTTGGACATTCATATATTTGTTAACGATATGCTTTCATACTGCATGCATGCATAATATGTATGTAAACTGTATCTGATTGTACGTAAGCTCATGTATTACGCATACATACGAATACGAACGCATGCGAACAGTTGCACCCTGTTTTATTATTACCACGAGAATTCTCTAAGTCCAAGTCTCTGAAAGATTCTTTACGGTACGACAAACATTTCACGTGTTTAAAAAAATCAACCTATGCCAATTATATTATAATATTTGCAGTTGACATACGTACGTACATACTCTAACAAATTTAATTTATAGGAATTCAGGAAATGATTAGGAGGAAAACGAAAGTTGCTGAAATGTTTAATTTGGTGGCACGCTATAATTTTGTTTGATACAGTAAAGAGTTTTGGTTAAACGTTTCGGTTAAACAGTAAAACATATTTTCGGAAAATTTTCATTGACAATATTTTGGTACATGAAATTTAGTACAAGAAAAAGTTGTAGATTCAAAGTTCAGTTACTCTCGTTTAAAATTTCTCAAGGTCATGAATCAAATGAGTGCTCAATTACAATGAGTCTCTGTCTGCCATTGCTTTAGCAAATTAACGCGCTACAGTTATTATATATATATATATATATACAGTACATATGCACAGTACGTATGAATCTAATGTATATACTAAATTTATAGAAATTACGATACTATAGGTAGTAATAAATTTATCCAATTTAATTCCGCATTCAAATTTATAGTTTGATTTCCTTAATACCAAGTAGTATAATCATTTAGACTTTTTATCTTGACTTATCCTATATCAATTAACTTAGTCTCATCTTTAACTTAAGGTATAATATATACCATTCTCTGTCCTAATTAAGTAACGACATCGACATGCATACGTATTCAGGAAAATAAGCTATATATAGTAAATCTATAGTTTTTAAATTTTATTTATGCATACCTTTTATTTTTGGATTTTCTCTGTTCTTTCACAGCAATCATCGGTTAGATGGATCTCTCCCTCCATCCAGGGTCGACCCCCCCCACCCCGGGTCGGAAGGTTATCCTTCCTTCCCCCCCCCCGCTGACAGGTTGCGCTAAGTAGGGGACCTGGCCATGTTCACCTCTGCCTCTTGCACGGCAGCTCTTAATTCAGCCAGGCTTTTCTGGAGTTCCTTCAATTTCTCTTTGATTTCGTTTAATGGTTTTCTTGACTCAATTGCCAATTTGACATTATCAAAATCGGTCTCAACCGAGAGTCGTTTTTCTTCAACTTCCGGACAAAAAAGCCACTCCTCGGGCTCTACAGTCGGTCGAAATGCCCACCTCCCCGCAGCGTGATGAGGATCCTCAGGATGAGATTGTTCACCCATCTAAAATTCAAAAAGCTATAGATGAGTTGATGCAACTAATTCTTATTTGGCCAATAATTTTTTTTAGTCCCCGTCTAAAGTTTTCTCATTCAAAAATATTTGTCTATTTCTACGAGCAACTACGAAAGCTTCCTAGAACAGCTGGAACCGGTACCGACCCTCTTTCTCAATCCATTTGAGTCGGTCCTGGCATTTTTCCCAGCTGAGCTCAGTTAACACTATGCTATGACTAAGGGCCTCCCGGGCAAAATCCTTTCGCATGTCACAGTGCTGAATCATACCGTTGACATAGCCCTCTAAGGTAGCGATCCCACTTAACGCAACCCGACAAGCGGAGAACTCCAAAGTGAGGGGGATCGGAGGCCCCGGTTTCCGAGCGCCGGGAGGATCAAGGGGGATGGCGCGCCCCCGCCCAACCCCGCCCAGCCGGATTCCCGGACCAGCCATTCGCTCTAAATAGATCAAAAAGCGCCTTATACTTCCTTGTTAAGAATAAGACGAAATTGTCTGATAACCCTATAAACTGTATCAAGTATATATCTACAAATCGAATGGTATCAATCTTATTAATTTTTATAGTTTCAGCAGTCCATATATAAATATCACACGCCATAACAACTCAAACTGCAAGTGACCGTCGGGAAGGAAATCTTACACGAATACGCAGAAGGACTGCATAGCACTTTTCTTTCGTTTAAATCTGCCCGGAGACCACGAAAATCACACCCGATCAAATCAACCTATGCAATTACGTTCTAGGGGTTTGATTCAACATAAAATGCAATATTTTAATTTTTAATTAGACAAAAATTAGAGTTTAGAGTTCTGTTTAGTTCGTGTCGTTGTAAAATTAGAATGAGAATAAAATATGGAATTTTAGTTAAAATTATGTCAAATCGGCGTCTTCTTCCATTCCCCACCGTTTCCCCATAAGAATGAATCGTCTTTACTTGTCATACCTTTTGTCAGCACCTGGTAGTACAGCCACTCAATTTGAATCCCACAAATGCGACTATATTGGAGCACCGCTGGTAACGTATATATATAGTTAGAACTATTCAAATACAGCAAATAACAGAATGCTATTCGACGAAATGTGAGCTCTTTTCCAAGTCAGTCGAGGAACGGCGTAGAATCACACGCGAGAAGATACGTAAGGATTTGCTTTCAGTTCGATCGCGCACTGCGCCAGCAGAAAAGAAACCGCTAATGCGAACTTTTGGTTCTCGTTAATTTCTACTTTCCCTTGCATTGCCCGTCAACAACTTTTAGTGCCAGTTGTTCGCACTTTTACCTAGTCTCTCCTGCCTTTCTTAGCTCACGAATTTTAAGTTCCACTCGGCCTCTGATCTTCGTTCGCCCAGGAGGGCTCTTCTTTTGCTGGGTGAGAGGAAAATAGTAAAAATTGCGGGGTGGTTATAACAATTTATGCATCAAGTGAAAATAGAACCTGCAGCAAATGTTAAATTTCAACGGAAATTAAGTCAAAATTTTCCTGCCCCCCCTTCGTTCGACTTTTTGCCAGATAATATTAATTGCAAAAACTAGCACTTAATTTGTTATGTACTAATTGCTGTAGCGCCTGCTACAAATTCAAACTAGTCGTTTGTTTTACCAGTAGAAATGGAACAAATCGACGCTATATATTCGCTTTAAAATTTCTTAGAACTACAACAACATGGGGAATAACCTTAAGCTTACGTATATATATATATGCTTCCGTTATATACTCTGCATTTATCTTAAGACTCTCGGAAATATACGTCCATAGCTATGCACAGCTTATATTTAGTTTAATTGTACATATATATGTTTCACTTGCGAACCGTTTCAATACATGAGCCTAAGTGTGACACATCAACAAGTATATCATACGCAAATATACACATTCGTATTATATATACATGGGAATGCATGTCTAGTTAAAGGCAAGTCTAGTTGATACATTTCTATACATAATATAGTAGCTACTGTATAATTTAATACATTCACGTTTGTGCATTAGCACAAGAAGTCGACAAATGCAGAACCTATATAATTAGCAGTAACACTAAAAATTTCAAGATTCCATGGTGTAGTGGTAAAAATTTTGGCCTTTCATCCGAACGCCCTCGGTACGATTCCCGGTCATTCTTAAAATTTTTATTAAAATAAATAAAACAGAAGCTGTTCGTATGCGTATTGACTGTAATTCTTAGACATGTTATAACTGCAGTGCAATGTGTTGTTGTGTTGAATTTTGTATTTTAAGTAGTGTAGTTGTGATGTAATAAGGGCAGTTTATAGAACGAAAATTTGAAAATACAGAATTTGAAATATTTAATTCGAAAGAGGACTTTCGACTTTTTCCGAGCGGTGAGTGATGTCACAAACGTTAAAATCATAAAGAACAATAATATATAAATTAAACATAGCTAACGGCATACGAATTCAAGTCATTCAGACGTCACTCATTCACAACAAATCTAGCTAAGGGAAATTAAATTAAAATTAAAAGATCATAGCTAAAATTATAATAAAATTAAACGTACGTAACTGCCTATTGCAGTTTAAGCCTAGATGTTTTGTTTGTCTGTGAGGCTGCCGCTTGCAGCCAAGTTTGCCTTCTAACTGAATTGGTAACAGCTACCGTAAGATAGCTGCGCTCCTGGCTATTGGCTGGAGCAGAGTAGTTGCTGTAATGTTGTTATTTGCTGCTGCAATCGAAGTTGGGCTGGGTTTACGGAAATTCTGAGAATTACCTCAGCCTTCACAATTTGACGAATAGAACCCCCAAAAGTTGGTAGTTTTTGTAGTAACTTTTATGTCAAAAAGATCGCCTAAAAACATGAAAAGTTTAGCAAAAGTTTAGAAAGAAGGCTTCCACTAACGTGTAAAAACTATAACTTCAGCAACAAAAGGAATATTGGACTCGAAAATAGAGTCGAACCTACGTCAGCAAGTACCGTAGTTTAGCGAAAGGGGCGGAACCAATAAGACTTATTTAAACTGATGTTATGATTGTATTTTGCCTTTGTTGTTGCTTTGCTCTTGAACGTTGACGGTTTCTGCCCTGGTGTGCTGTGTGCTAAATAAAGTCTTTGCTGCTTCTCAGATCCTAGCTTATCATTCCACGAACTTGCCGAACATTGGTGTCGGGTGCAAACCCAGCCAACAGCGACTCAGACTCAACATTAACCGAACTGTAGCGGGTTTCGGGTGCAAACCCAGCCCATCTCCACTGCCAGCCAACAGAACTTTGCTCTCTGCTCAGTTGTAACACGCCTCCAGACCTGCTACAAATTAAAGGATTTAAAAATCCTAAAACAGAATTCAAATTCCCACAAGTTACAGCATCCATCAGTCTATGCCTTTCAACCAACAGTTATTAGGCGACGTTGGTTCCCAGTTTCAAAATTTCGTGTCTCTAGTCCAAAAAGTTGAAACTCATTAGTTGTCGATGTTTTCACATGGATCCCTACATTGAGAAGTACTTTTTCTTTTTCAACCGTTAGAGAATAGAGATACAACCTTAATAATCGTACACCGACTTGGCTTGAAGATCACATTCTGTATTCGTGGTCTTCGTGTCTCCGTTTCTTGTCCACTTCCCAAGGACTGCAGAGCGGAGATCAACACCGTACAGGCCTGATGAAGGCCTTAATGTGGATGAGTCCGTAGCAAAAAAGATCCTAAATTAATTTCCAATCTCATTAAAATATACAGTTTTGATTAAGGAAAATGAGCGACGATCAAATCAACAAATTACTAAAATGGACCCCCTCCTAAACATAGTCAGGAAGCATGGTCAGAAATATTTTGTTTGCAATACTTAACTTTCTTCTGATGGCTAGAGAAGAGCAGAGATCACCCCTAAAGTAGAGCTACCTATATGTAGAAGTTGTGACGCGGGCCGGTGGCGGGCCGCGGGCTCGGGCCGGGCCCCCGGCCGGGCCGGCCCGGCCCGCGCCCCGCCCGGATTATACCGCGACGGCCCGGCCCCCGGCCCGGCCCGCCCGATTACAAATAGGAGGCCCGCCACCGGCCCGCGGGCCGGTGGCGGGCCGCGGGCCGGGCCGGTTTTTTACACGGTAAATGGCAATTTTTCATTAAATTTCGGTGCAATTTCAAGTCTTCAATCAAAATTTCATTTAAGGATTTTCAATGGCTTTGTTTTAAGAAGATTACATAATTACACATAATGGAAGTTGGAATTGAGCTGTGTCGTATCTGGGTGTCTAAGTTTGTTATATGGTGGCTACTTATTAGATATACCTAATCCATTATAAGTTACGTCTATGAGAAGGGTGTAGAAGCTTTTTATATGTGAACAGTTGTCGCAAAACAATTGGAATAAAAACATTCGCTTATATAATTAGGTTTGATCGTATTAGTATTGATGTAAGGGGGCATCGTTCGCAGTTTAAGACGCAGTGCTCTTGTTGCGATTGTAATTGCTAATTGGAAACGTAACCAACATCCAAACCTTGTTAGACAAACTAAACGAAATTTGGTTTAGTTTTTTACCTGCTATTGGTCATGTAAATTAGACCTTTATGTCAAAATCAAGCACGTGGACAAACTTAACACAAGAGACATTTTTAAAAGGCTTCAAAAAAGTAGGACAGTATCTTTGAAAAATAATGAAAAATAATAAAAAATACTATAATAATAAAATAGTAACATATATAAGGTTAAGAGTGGAGTAGGAGCGACAGCTTGAATTTGTATATGGATAATGTGTGGAATTCTGCATAACAATGTAATATTTATCAAACACGTAATCGACTGACCAGTGGCCACTTGTTATAGCTATTTGTTGTTTGTGAAAAATGGAAGACATAAAAATAGCCGTAAAATAAGTTGAAATTAGACGTGAAGCAAGTTGAAATCAATTACCTAACAGTTCGGGCCGTTTTTGCGACGTCGGGCCGTTCGGCCCGTGGAAATTTGCGGCCGCGGGCTGCGGGCCGGGCTCGGGCCGGGCCGGCCCGGCCCGCGGCCCGGCCCGTAGGACCATATCGGCCCGCGGGCCGGCCCGGCCCGCAAAATTTTCTTATTTTCCAACACTGTACCTTGCAAAGTCATCTAGAACTGTTTTAGGGAGCATCCAATAACTGGAGAAATTCAGCGGCTACGATTCAGTAATGCGTCAAGATCTTGGTTTTTCGACTGTGATTTTGAAGACGTGCCAACAATCTACAGGGCATTGAAGGAATTAGACAATTTTATGAACGACGAAGAGAATCATGTCAGTCTGAAGCTGAATCAAGGTACATAAAGCTATGTTCAAGTGTTCGTAGTGCTTTGCGTTCATCATTTTTTAATTATAAATCCGGAGTCCAGACTAAAGCTGGTGCAGAAACTAGACGAGTCTGTAGCAAATTCCAGTACATCAGAATGTACACTGAAGTGGGATTAGGGAAACCGGAAAATCTTGCCTCAAATCTCTATTCCAGTAAACAAAAATTGAAAATGACGCAATTTATAATGAAGACCTTGTTTCAGGTGAAATGGCGGTATTTGACAATTGGAGAATAACTCACGGTCGAACTGGCTTTGAGGTATTTAGTATGTGTAGTCTGTACTTCTGCTATCCAGACTTAGGATTGGTATTGCTAGAATAGAAAAACAAGCTATGTTTTTGAAATCTGTCTGTGTAGTTGTAATGTTTAATCTTTAAAGCGGTTGACTCCCGATCAGTATTTTCTTAGGGGCTTTTCAAGAAAGGGCAGAGTAGAGTTAAAGCTAACTCGATCCTTTTCATGAAAGAGTTAAAGGAGGGAAACCCCAGCCTGAGTGGAGTTAAAACTAGTTAAAACAGTTATTTTTAACTCTATTCTACTCTACCCTTTCCTGAAATGGCCCCAAGATATTTTAATTTAAATATTTCCTGTCGTCAGCCAACACACCAAGTTCATCTTTGCTATTATAGCTTAAACCTGGCACTGGACGACATTTAGAGGGCGGCTATTTTTCATGGGATGTTGTCAAGTCCAAACTAAGATGGCTGAAGAATCAGCTCAATTTGGATTCCAAACAGATCCATTTCTGATTTTAAAAGAAGAAAATGTTAAAGAAAGTGATTTTTATGTGACTGCATCTGGTACTTATCTAATCACATCTTCCATGCGTCGAACCATTTACTATGATTACGATTAGTAGTAGTTGATTATCCGATTACTATTAGTTAACCACGTGACTAGACTAGTACCTATTCACACTTGATATTGACAAGTTTTAATTTTCTCAACCCATGGCAGACGTTCTTTTGGCCGCACACCTGTGCTACAAGACCTACAAGTTGTTCGATCAAGACTCCGGTTTCACAAAAGAGCCTTTGTCCATGAAAAGTCAATTTCTGCTAGTCAGAATAGGGCACCCTAAGAGCAACATCTCCATCGTTACCGACTCAACTCAGCAAACATCAATTGCATCCAGAAATGCGGCTCTATCAAAGCAACGCTACTGCAGAAAAGAGGCGATTGCATCCTACGCTAACCCCGCTAAAGCGCAACAGCCGCAGACAACCGCTGCAGCTGATACAAGAAAACTGAAGCCGCTACCCCCAGAGTACTACAACTACAATAGTCAGCGGAGGAAGAATATGATGGTTCTAGCTAGAGATAAAGAATCAGAAGAGCTGATTCCAGCTTCTTCGGCGGCTGCAAAGATATACAGTCAACCGTTGAGCAGTGCAAAGTCCAGACAGCTGAGGAAAGTAACTCAAGAATCAGAACTGGTGTTACTGAAGAAAACAAGAAACACCAAGCCCATTATGGCATAATATGGAGGACGTTTGCGTTAAGAACAGTCAGTGTACTTGCTCTAATAAATAAAACACTCCAGCTTCCGTAGTCCAGTTTGCACATAAATTTCCCTCACAGTTTCAGAGTTCACACTGAAATGATAAGTATATATCCTGTTCATATCGTAAGATTCAGAGTAGATAGTTTGTTATTTAGCTAGCACTTTCAGGTTTCAGGAAATCAGTTTCAGTAAGGAAAACGCAGTTCGAAAAAAGCCCGAAAGTTTTCGTGGTTTGTAAGAAGTTCAGACTACGCGGATTTCAAGCAAACAAAATGTGGCCGTGCACTGCCTAGTCTAATCTAGTATATAAAAGGTACCTTACTGTACAAGACCATTTTATTGACGACATCGGCCGGATCTTATCAATAGCAGAAGACAATAACAACAGTAGTATTTATAAAATCACGTTTTCTGCAAACTGAGCTTAAATTCAAAGGCATATGATCCAAGCCTTAGGTAGTAAGAATTACGAAACAGTGAGCAAAACGACTGGATTAAATTCAAATAAATTATGTAAAAATCATGTATAAACATTAACAAAGCATCAAAAACGCAAATATTTAGTACGGTATGTACATATGTTCAGAAATACAGTCAGTATACAACAGTGTGGGCACAAAAACAGGGCAGAAAAGAAAAAACTAAAAACAATACAACTCGTTGATAAATTATGCCAAGAGCTCCCACTTAATTTCCTGCAAATTTCAAATCCCTGTCAAATCCGCTGTCAAATCTGAAACGAAATGGACTCGCTAAACTGAAGATCTCTCGAAATCCTCGTGAAGAGAACAGATTTTTGCAAAGTTTGCCAGCTAACCATTCTCAAAAATATGAAATCGAAGAAAAACCATTAACATGAAAAGATGCGGACATAAAAGTCTACACTTTCAAATTGATATAAAAAGTATATATACACACTAGGCACACCTATGTTATTATAACAAACGGCCACGCTCTGTTCGCTAACGGCCCAGCCCCCCCCCTCAAATAAACCCAATACTTAAAAGAAAGTCGCGTGCTAGGCTTGTGTTCTAAAGATCGAAGCAGGCACAAATTGTGTTTTGAGCTTTAACACACAAGCATACAGTGTAGAGCGAGTGCGCGTCCTCCCGCTTCGATCAGGTACTGATTTGCGGGAGGTCACTAGGGTCTAATTTGTGGGGGGGGGGGAGGGGTTTGCGAACAGAGCAGTTTTTGCTCTGATAACATGGACTGTGCCTAGTGGCACACTCCTTATGTACTCATAATAATATTGCACAAGGATTAAGCTTTTAAGCCGCCTCGAAATTATCCAACTAAATTCCAATTTCAACTCGCAAAAACGTATATACCTTTGGCAATTTGCTCTAACTGCTTTCACCACAATCGCTGTCACAGCAGATTGCAGAATCGTTCTGATATATATGTACAAGCAATTGCAATTATGTACAGCATCAGTTATTGCATACATACCTGGGCTTATTCTAGTGGGGGGGGGTGGGGGGCCGCCCCCATAAACACCCTTCCCCCCCCCCCAAAAATCGCCCCCCCCCCAAAAAGTGGGTGCCCCTTTTGGTACCACATTTTGCCCTGAAAAAATCGCTCAGAAGGCCAAATTTTCAAAAATTTTCCGGCTTCGCCGGACATTTTTACTCAGTTTTTGCCCTTTTCAACACTAAATCTGCTTATTTTTGCTATAAAAATCAACTTTTATAGTATATGCCAGAAAAACAGCGCTATTTTTAGCATATTTTTCGAAAAATTTTCGCCCCCCCCCCAAAATTCCTTGCCCCTCGGACCTTTGGGGGGGCCCCCCCCAAGAAGCCTCCCCCAAGAAAAAATCCCTAGAATAAGCCCAGCATACATACATACGTAGTTGAGTATATAGCTCTAAAGTAGATTAAAATCTGGAATCACTATCTAGACTGTACAGTTCTAGGATTCGTCCTTCGAAGTCTTCGTTCAAACTCAGACAAACCATAGTCGTGTTCGGGACTGTCTAAAGCCAGTATCCTGTGATCACAGGTAACCGATTCTGACCGGACATCGTGCTCACAACAATTATTTAGTCCTAAAAACAGATGACGTTTCGCCAACAAATCCAGTGTTGGCCGAGGAGTTCCACAACCGCCGTCGCAGTTACAGTCAGGCTTGTGTCTACAAAAGCACACCAGCCCTGCATGAGATGGAGATGACTGTATAGGAAGTGTGGCGCCAGGAGAACCGGAAGTTTCTTCATTATCGAAAGCGACAAATTGTTTCCGACTCCTGAAATAGCTGTGCAGTCGGGGAGTTCCGGAAACTGAGCCTAACTGGTCGGTTGGGGCCTCCGATGTTGGCGCCAAAGGTGGCGATGAGTCAGCAGCAAGCTCTTCAAACTGCAGCGGTTTGATCAGCGGATTGCACTTGTGACGCGGAGCTAACAGAGATCTGTTCCCATTGGCTGCCTTAGCAGGCTTTCCGCAGGCACCCGCCAGCTGACGAGGTTGCCGGCGACAGACACGTTTTCCGAGCCGACAACGACCAGATGTTTCAGCAAAGCGCGAAGGACAGTTCTAAAATAAAAATTATATGTGGAATTACACGGCAACGGACATTGCTAATAACATTAAAATTTAGGAAAAGTATTTGGGAAATTTATGTATACACAAGTAACAAAAATGCTCCGCACAAAAGAGGATAATATGTGTGTGTTGGCTGTGTCTAATAAGTATTGTAAAGTTGGAAGTGTACCGACCAAGCTTTACGAGTGGGAAACTGTGCACAAGGAGAACGTCGAACCTGGAGGAGATGTAGTTCCAGTCGACCTAACTAACCTCGCCAACAAGACCTAAGTGAATCCTACCGAATGGAGTTTAACCACCGGTGAAGAGCGAAGACTCAATTAGAAACCTACCCCAAATTTGCTGAAATGTACATGCTTAAAATTAACTAATTACCTACCCAAATATTTCTTAGAAAAACCCTACTTACCGAATACACAAGTCTAATACAAAAACCTAAGCTAAAATAGACGCCCTAAAATGGTCCAAAAAGAGACCACATTTACTTGAAAATATTATGCTTGATAAAGGGGCGAACCCCGAAAATGCGTATAGTAATTTTGACAGAAATATAGTGTAGACAACTAGACAAATAAATCCAACTAAATAATACGTTCACAACAAAGGATAGGACAGAAAATAAGACTACAAAAATCTCACAATAAAATACAAGACTTACTAGAAGATAACTACAATGAATCGCCCTAACTAGAGAAGAGAGAACCTAAACATTTGAAGATAATTTTTAGAGACATTCACAACAAGTTAGAGACAATAGATTTAG
>JASAND010020947.1:0-11202 GCA_030248195.1 Trissonchulus latispiculum | reverse complement strand
CAGTTAAATTTTTCTACTGAATCTCTACATTCAAATGTTTTGTACTTGCGTTTCAATTCGGACTAAGCCAAGAAACCATTCTAATGTTTAAATAATCTGAATTTTCCACCCCATATTCCTGCCTTCGTGAATGCTGTTTGTTCTGGCCTTGGCCGAAACCTGCAGGCCCTCGCGTTTGATTGTATGATAAACCAAAAATCAAGAAATTACGTAGTCCAATTAGGATTTGCAATGAGACATGAGACTAGTACCATAGCCTGCTCACCTTTACTTTTAGCGTTTCCACCTGCCCAGCCACCAGCAACGCACAGAATGGCATCCAGCTTGTCACCAGTCAAGATTGTCATAACGTCCGTACTAATCTAAAAGAAACGAGGTTTTCACAAGTTAATGATTGAATGACATTGTTTCGAAAATGTTAACTTTAGCTTAACTCAATATATACAAGAATAAAAATGCTCCGGTGGAGCATGAAAAATGCAATATGGGTGACATTAGGTTGTAAATGGACAGAGGACTAGGTTTTAAAACGTTAATGTGGGAGGGGCAGGTTGTAAATGCCAGGAGGACTAGGTTAAAAGCGCACTAATATGGACCAGCTTCGCTGAACAACCCATATTCGCGAAAACTGTCCAGAGTTTCTATCGGCTGCTGCTTGCTGTTGATATTGGCAGTTCTTCGAAAAATTGTACGATATGTCAGCACGGCCTGCAACTATATATGGTCGTGCTCCTTTATTATACAACTTAATAATACACGTACATAATGTCAACTGCTTTTCGCATCAACTTAATACAAGATTCTGCGCTGACACTGCAGAAAAAACTCCTTGAACACCTTTCTACCAGAACTGCATTGTTTTTGGAATAAGCTTTAATATTTCAAAATCGTCCCGCTTGCTTTGAAAGTTGAAGAATGCAGGATCTTACTCGTATGTCATGTGGAGTGGAGCATGAGTGACCGCGAATATGGGTTGTTCAGCGAAGCTGGTCCATATTAGTGCGCTTTTAACCAAGTCCTCCTGGCATTTACAACCTGCCCCTCCCATATTAACGTTTTAAAACCTAGTCCTCTGTCCATTTACAACCTAATGTCACCCACATTGCATTTTTCATGCTCCACCGGAGCATTTTTATTCTTGTCCTATTTCATTTTTAAGGTTCTCAGTAAAAAGCAAAAACGTTAAAGCTGTGTGAAAGAAACTTTAAAAATTCCGCCAAATTGGCGGCGCAGCTTGGCCTTAGTGGTCGTCAGCTGGTGCAGTCAGTTGTTTGTACTGCCGCTACTACTGGGTTAGCTTTGCTAAGGTGACCTCTGCTTCTCGTAATGTCACTCCTTCGGGTCCCAGTACTGAGAATTGTACCATCCCTTCCGGGTCCCGTCCGCAAAATCCTGGCATCTTTCTGCTGCGAGTCGCTGTTCCAGGAGTCATTAATGGTCGGCACCCGAATCCATTATGGTTAAAAATGGGGGAGGGACTCTGTGGTCCCGTCTGGGTGAAATTACCCCTTCTGTCCCTTGGCTCAGGGTATCACCGGGCCTTATAAGGACAGTTTTCCCAGTGGTTCCAGTATGGTTAATGGGGGAGGGACTCTATGGTTCCGTCTGGGTGAAATTACCCCTTCTGTCCTTTTGGTTCAGGGTATTACCGGGCCTTATAAGGACAGTTTTCCCAGTGGTTGAACGGTGATACTGTCTGCGTTGCCTTGTATCTCCTTTTGTATATGTATGCCCGGATCCCGGGATGTGGCTGCGCTGCTGCTCATGCAAGTTACCCTGACATCCTTTACTACAAGAGAACTGTCCAAGGAAGTCATCAGTGGTTGGAACTTGTATTGGACTTTGGTAAAAATGGGGGAGGGTCTCTGTGGACCCGTCTGGGTGCAATTACCCCTTCTGTCCTTTGGTTCAGGGTACTACCGGGCCTTATATGGACAGTTTTCCCTGTGGGTGAATGGCTCGCTGTTTGCCCTGAATTTTCTTGTGTCCTTGGGGTAACTGCCGTGTAGCAGCAGCTGCTGCTATTGCTGGTTACGTCTGGTTGAAGACAGCGGGGTTCTCGGGTATCTGTGGATCTATGACATTATACAACGGAGCCGGACGAACGCACAGCCACCAATTGTTACTGATCAGCCATGGCTGTCTTCATCTTAAAGTATCTTAAAGTAAGTATCATTAATCGTTAACCGAAAGTACAGAACAAAGAAGCTTGAAAAGTTCCAATTTCTTCCTTTTTCTCTATTTTGACAGAAATCCAACATCCAGTACCCATGGCTGCAATAGTTTTAGTTACTGTATATAGCATATAGCACTCTACTGCAGCGCAACCAAATGCAAACTTTACTGTCAGTAGTGTCAGTGAAGGAAACTCATAAGACACGATTTGCAATGGTCTTCCGTACTTGTATACAAAGTTTCAGGCGATTGCTCTTTGTCTCTTGCTAGTGATAGGCCGTGCTGCACTTCAGCAGCACTCTACTGCAACGCAACCATACGCAAACGTCAATGCCAAAGAAGGAGACTTACACGGCACAATTTTTAATGCTATTCCGCTGTTGCCTGCAGAATTGCAGGCGATTGCAAGTTATATATAGTTAGTTATAGGCCGTGCTGTACTTCAGCAGCACTCTACTGCAGCGCAACCACATGCAAACTTTACTGTCGGTGAAGGAAACTCATACGGTACGATTTGCAATGCTCTGCCGCACTTGTGTGCAAAATTTCGGGCGATTGCAACTTAACTGTAGTTAGTTACAGGCCGTGCTGTACTTCTGCAGCACTCCACTACAGCGCAACCACATAGTAACATCGTTATAAGTATACAAAACGTATCTATAATAGTTTGTCATGTCCTAAACAATCTGTATGCCGAATTTCAAATACCAGTGACGAATGAATTACTTGTTATCGACTGTGCTGTGTTTGGGGCAGCACACACAGCACGGTGGAAGCTACAGAGTGCACTAACTAACATAGCTACAGTTCCTCCTTACTACAGACAGCGTGCTATGGTTGCTGCATAACAGTACAGCACGATAGCAGCACCGCACAGCGCTGCGACTATGCTCATTGTTTTCAGCGACCCCGATAACCCTTATAAGCGTCCAACTATATGGCCCAAAACAGCATATTTAGGCCTATTTTTGACTATTTCCTGTAGAGTTGGGACTTAGAAATTTTTCCGAAAATGGCTATTTGGCCGGACCAACTTTGGTCTCTCGCGCTCCCCTATAATACAGGTCTAATTAACAGACTGTAGCATGCTTATAATAATAAAAAATAATTATTTTTATAATAAATTTAAACGACCGCGTCCCCGCAAAAGTATTCTTTTGTCTAATTTTCTCCTCTCTATCTACGCTACGGGCTGTCTTTTTCCTACATTCCCCCCCAGACTTGGGTCGCCCCCCAGAACTCTAAAGTGCCCGGAAAAATAGGTATTTGAGGGTAAATTTTGAAAAACCTTTCCGGCTTCGCCGGATTTTTAGGCATTTTTTAGCTATTTTAAGATTAAATTTAGGTTAAAATAGTCAATTTTTAGTTCAGCAGCAAAGCTATTTTTAAGCATTTTTTGAAAAATCCCCCCAGATGGGGGGGGGGACCGCCCCCAGATTTCTCCCCCCAGGCATTTTTGCCTAGGAAAAAGCCAAACGGGTACGTACAGTACACGAATATGCATATATACACACCAATTGCATTAAAAATAAAACTAGATGGACAACTTAACCTGAATAGCTTGATCATGTAAATCCGCATCAGGCTTTACTACGACATTGGAATCGGCACCTTCGTTGGGCGCTAAGTCTACGGAACAGATCCACTAAAATACAGAACTGCAGATAATCATACACATCGCTAGTCTTACAGATGAAGATTTGAAAATTTTCTCATAGATAGATCTTTCCACTCAAGGGCGTAGTAGCAACTAGCAAAATTTAATGTTTGCTGGCCTTTGCCCACATTAAACAAGAAACAAAAATGCTCCTCTAGAGCATGAAAAAAAGTAATATGGGTGATGGTGAGGTTGCAAAATCAAGAGAGGACAAGTCTTAAAAATGCTTAATATGGGGCTAGATTCAAAAATAGAAGAGGACTAGGTTGTGAGCGAATTGATATGGGCACAGCTTCGCCGAACAACCCATATTCGCGGTTTCTAAATGCAAATTATTATGCATATCCACGATACATTTGGTTTATATTTAGTTCATAAATAACCTACAGCTACGGTATGTGTTCGAGCTTTATTCGAACTTTTATTTTAGCAGTTTTCGATAAGTACTAACCAGCGCATTTTACGTATCCATTTATACGGAAAATTTATATTCAAGAATAATTTAGGACTCTCCGACTATCTTCTATTTTCTCCTGACTTGGACCAATAGCTTTAGCATCATATCCTTAGAGCTCTCCTAGCAGTAGAGCCTGCCGTAGTTCAACACAACAAAATTATGATAATTTACGCATATTCCGAGTTAGTCTAACAGTGCATGGAAACAGCTATATTAAATGAGTATTCAACTGCTTAATTTTTTATTGACTGACATTGATAGCTCTAAGCTAAGATGAAACGTGAAATCCCGCGAATATGGGTTGTTCGGCGAAGCATGTGCCCATATTAATTCGCTCACAACCTAGTCCTCTTCTATTTTTGAACCTAGCCCCATATTAAGCATTTTTAAGACTAGTCCTCTCTTGATTTTGCAACCTCACCATCACCCATATTACTTTTTTCATGCTCCAGAGGAGCATTTTTATTTCTTGTCCTTCTGTCATTTCAAAGGATCCCTTTCCAGCAATGCGGTAATGGATACAAGGAGCTTGAACAGTGTCGTAGGTATGTAGAGCAGAAAACTTTTATATAAATACAAGAACAAAAAATGCTCCTTCGTCGCATGTAAAATACATATGAGTACTCTCAGGCAGGTTGTACAAACTCGGAAACTAGCCTGTAAAATGCATATGAGTGGTGTTGAGGTTGTAAATTAAGGAAAACAAGTTGCAACGGCTTAACATATGAGCCTGTCCTACAACGAGGCTCATATTGGCGTATGTCATAATATAATTTGTCGAAATTTGACCTTCATATAAATAGCACGTAGAGCTTTTCATTACAAAATTGTCCTTCACACATCTTGTCACTAAGACATTATACTGTGCATACGCATTACACGGCATGCCACTCTGCGCTCTGACTCAGAGCCATGTGGGGAAAGCATTACGTATGTGAGAGTAGTGTGTCATAGTGTTCCGAGAATACAGTAGGTGTACTATAGTGCTTCCGGAAATAGTAGGTGCCATGGTGTTTCGGGAAACATCAGCTTGCATATGTACAGTTAAACTTGAGGTGTCGCAGTTCACTTCGTTCTGTCTATTTCTTTCAAGCCACAATGTTAACATGTTATGTCTATTCATTCGTTTTTTCTTTAATATGATAACCTGATGATCTTTAAGAAGGCTGCACTGTGACGCCAATATGAGCCTCGTTGTAGGACAGGCTCATATGTTAAGCCGTTGCAACTTGCTTTCCTTAATTTACAACCTCAACGCCACTCATATGCATTTTACAGGCTAGTTTCCGTGTTTGTACAACCTGCCTGAGAGTACTCATATATATTTTACATGCGACGAAGGAGCATTTTTGGTTCTTGTTTTCCATTCTTTTACATATGTATGCGCAAAAAAGAACCAACATAATATATTTCCGAACACCATGCGCAAGCAGATACTATTTTGACCACTTTTGGAAAATTTTATATTTGACCCAAAATCGCTTACGTCCCCACCCCACCCCACCACAGCACTCTACAGCCACTTTGAGCATGCAATTCTATGACAAAAGATGCTCACCTCACTTAGGGCTTTCATTTGGTACCGAATTTGACCACTTTTGAAAAATTTCATTTTTGACCGAAAATCGCCTAAGTCCCCACCCCACCCCACCACAGCACTCTACAGCCACTTTGAGCATGCAATTCTATGACAAAAGCTGCTCACCTCACTTAGGGCTTTCATTTGGTACCAAATTTGACCTTTTGGAAAATTTCATATTTGACCCAAATCGCTTACGTACCCACCACACCCCACCACAGCACTCTACAGCCACTTTGAGCATGCAATTCTATGACAAAAGTTGCTCACCTCACTTAGGTCTTTCATTTGGTACCAAATTTGACCACTTTTGAAAAATTTCATTTTTGACCGAAAATAGCCCAAGTCCAAACCCCACCCCGCCACAGCACTCTACAGCCACTTTGAGCATACAATTCTATGACAAAAGTTGCTCACCTCACTTAGGGCTTTCATTTGTTACCAAATTTGACCACTTTTGAAAAATTTTATTTTGGACCACCTGACCCCTTACCGACCTGACCCCTCTGACGGTCAAGTGGAGCCAGCCCAGCAAAATGGGTGCACTGTACAGCAAAACGGACACCGGAAATGAGCTGGGCGCACCAGAAAACCCCTATAGAGAGTTTTGAGAGGCCAAGTAGAGCCTAGTATGGGCCTCCAGGTAGCGGTTGCCGACATGACCCTCCAGACGGCAAAGTGGAACCAGCCTAGCAACTTGGGTCAGTCGGGCAGCAAAACTGATAGCGAAAATCGATTCTCCGTCCGCAAAAACCTTTGTATGCAAGATTTGAGGCTTCCAGGTCGCAAAATAAGCGAAAAAACTAAGATCAAAGTTGGACCCAAACTTTGCATTTTTCACCTGTTTTCACGAAAAGTTTCTAAGTCTCACTTTTACTATATAAATGCCCTAAAAGTTACTAAAAATGGCGTTTTTCGGCCTCGGGGTGGTACCAGTATACAGTAAATAGGGGTCGCTGAAAACGATGAGCATACTGCCGAAACCGCCCGAAGTGACCACTGGTCAGCATGGCTCCTGTGGTTCCTCGCCCAGGCTCAAAGTACGGAAAACTCACTATAAACAGCATTTTTCGGGGTTTTAGTTGGGGGGGGGGGGGGGGGGGGGGGGGGGGGGGGGGGGGGGGGGGGGGGGGGGGGGGGGGGGGGGGGGGGGGGGGGGGGGCCCCCCGCGCCCCATATAGTAAATCGGCTACGCTCGTTTCATTGGGCATATTGCCGAAATCCAGGGAAGTGACCAGTGGTCACTACGGTCTCTGGGTTCTGTTGACCAGTGGTCAAAACCCTTTAAACAGCATTTTTCAGCGGTTTTGGTTGGGGGCATATATACTAAATCGACTACGCTCTCGTTTCGTTGGGCATATTGCCGAAATCGAGAGAAGTGACCAGTGGTCACTACGGTCTATGAGGCCTATTGACCAGTGGTCAAGCCCCTTTAAACAGCGCTTTTCCGGCGTTTTGGTTGGGGGCATATATAGTAAATCGACTACGCTCGTTTCATTGGGCATATTGCCGAAATCGAGGGAAGTGACCAGTGGTCACTACGGTCTATGGGGCCGATTGACCAGTGGTCAAACCCTACTAAACAGCGTTTTTCGGCGTTTTGGTTGGGGGCATATATAGTAAATCGACTACGCTCGTTTCATTGAGCATATTGCCGTAATCTGGGTGACCAGTGGTCATGGTCTCGGGGCGTACTGACCACTGGTCCATTTCCTAAACATGCGGTTTTCGGCGTTTTGGTTGGGGGCATATATAGTAAATCGACTACGCTCGTTTCACTGGGCATATAGCCGAAATCGAGGGAAATGACAAGTGGTCACTACGGTCTATTGGACCTACTGACCACTGGTCAAACCGCCTAAAACAACTATGGCGGTATACAGGCGCGTAGCCGGGGGGGCGAGGGGGGCATGCCCCCCTCCGAAATCGGAAGCAAAAGAAAAAATTTTAGTTAGTAGCTGCAGCGTGCATACATATTTCGAAAAGTTTTCGCCTGCGGCGCTAGCGCGCCCCTACATAATTCAGTGAAAACTGTTGGACACTTAGATGACTTGCAGAAATTTTGTGGAATGCAAACCATTTCCAACAACAACATGCACACCAACATTAATACGTGCACATTTCTAAATTTCTAAAAACTTAAAGACCGGGTCATAAAAATTGGGGGCGCAGGCCCCCATTATCCACAAATTGACTTAAAAATTTGGGTTCTGCTAACTAACTACCTTGATTTATTGCGAGCACAATACAGGATAATAGAAGGATAAAGTAAGCACATATTTATCATAAACAGAAACAGTGTGCAGCCAATAAAGACCGAGCTTAGTCATATTAGGTGACCTCTAAGGCTCGGCCTCTGAGAAAACTATTCAAATTTACTTCTTTCAATATTTGCTTGAAAAGTGTTACGTTTGGACTTTCCACCACAGTATCCGGTAAAGAATCCCAAATAGGAACAACAGTCCTCGTGCGCACCAATTTTGGAAAAGTAGGAATAAAAGTAGGAATTTTCTTCAAAAAACGTAGGAAAAAGTAGGAACAAAAAGTAGGAATTTTGCAAAAAACTAGGAATTTTAAAGTAGAAATTTTGCCAAAAATTATGAGATTTAACATAGGTAATTGTTGAAGTTAGTAACTTGATGCAGTTTTAACTTGTGATGTTAGTTTTAACTTGTGTTAAATGCACTCTATTTTAGAAAACCCCGATCTATGCACTTTGACGTTTAACCGAAAAAACGGAAAGGCATCAAAGCAATTGATTTCTATGTGGTAAAGGTAAGGTAGGTAAATAGGTAATATGTGACATTATTATTATTACATTATTTCAATACGATAATTACACATTGCTTGAAAAATTAATTTCCGATAATGCTCCATTCCAATATCTTTAAATTTACGCATACACATTTTTTGTGCATAAATTAGTCTATTAAATTATCAAAATTCGCTAAATTTTCGTGTCCCAGAAGCAGGATTAGGACCAACCAAACCCTCTTCCACATCTCACATCTGACCGCTTCACCCAAATTCCTTGAACCGCATAACATTATTCCACTCATGTGACGGACCTATATACTTGTTTTTTCTGTAACCTTAACCAAACTTAACCTTTTGTTCATTTTTAAAGTTTGTTCTTGTCCAAGAAATGCGTTCTAAGAACACAATTTTGGAACAAAAACTGGGCAGTTGGCGCTTTTCAAGCCAAGCTGACGAGAAAAGCTTAACATCAACCCAAGGTATTCAAGTAAAATACTTCCAAAATCCAATTAGATCTTTAAAATTAAAATCTAAGCCCCGCGAAGCCTGAAATCTTCTGTTTGCTGCATTAGACATCACAATGTGATGATCATCAACCGACGGTGCAAAGCGTTAGCCAGGAAACTGGCCCCGTATGGTTGGTCAAAAACAACTCAACCAAGCTGCCAGAAGGATTCTCAAAGCCTGGTCGACATCACGACGGCTGACGTCTAATCCTTTTCAGAAAATGCTCCGTCGGCGTCGGTGTTGCCATATTTGGCGGCTAGCCCGAGAAGCAGCACACAGCACAAGTCTTGCATGCAAAAACAACGGCATGGCAGCCTTGGCACCAAAGGGAGACAAGCTCCAAGTATGCTGTTCTATGATATAGCCTACACGGGTGGAAGCACAGCGATTGCGATGCGAAACTGCCTTAAAATTAGTACTGTGCAAGCATTATGGCAATTTTCAGCACAATATACGTAGCCCTCTTCTTTTAGACTTGCCCTTCATAAAGCACTACCAGAAGTATACATAATTCTAGCAAGAGACTATAAAAACTCAACGTTAAACATATAAACGGAGAGCAGTTCTGAACAAAACGGACTAGCCTAGTCTTGTTTCGCAAACACATGTCACGGCCTGCAGAATAAAAAATGTTCTAAGAGTGTACCTTTTCAGCGAGTAAGGTAAGCATTAAAATCAAACTTTCCGCGCCCCAGGCGCGAAATTTTCGTAAAATTAAGCAGAAAACTAAAGTTAATATATAATAAAATTTACCAGCCTAGCAAAAAAGTAGGAAAAAGTAGGAATTTTTGGCCTCAAGTAGGAAAAAAGTAGGAATCTGGAAAAAAAGTAGGAAAAAAAGTAGGAAAAGTAGGAACCGCACGAGCACTGGAACAACTCGAGAATTAAAAAAGTGCTTCCGGACATCCAAACGAGCTCGTACATGATATAATTTGAACCAATGACCCCTAGTTGGCCAGATTTGAAAATTTAATAAACTCCGCTATTGGTATGTTCACATTATTGTGAATAATTTTGTAAAGTGCGTATATATTAGGTCTTTGAAAATTCTACATTTTTCTAAGTTTGTCAGTCCATGTCTTATCAATCGTTCAGTATTAGAAAAATTTTCCAGTCCACGCAACCTTTTGGTGACTTTTCTTGGAACATTTTCAACAATATCAATGTTTCAAGAAATGAGGATTCCACACTTCTGTTGCCTTTTCTAATTTAGGCCGGATAAATGTAAACAAATGCATCAGAAACTTCGTATTTCTTGAAACAAATAAACGGTATATTACTAAACGCATTCCTCACGCAGCTATTTTGGAGCAGTGAACGTGAGATTTCAAATCACTTGTAATGTTTACACCAAGGTCCTTAATGTGAGTAACGCTTGATAATTGTGTATTATCAAGATTGTAATCTAAACCGGAATTAAGAACCCCACATTTTGAAACTGAAATGCTAAGTTGCATTTCATCAAAAAATTCTTGAGCATTGAACAGTTCTTGTTGCAACGCTTGTGTTCTGTCATCCGCGGAAAACGCAAAAGATTTTCAAGTCATCAGCAAACAATTTTATTGAGCACATATGTATATAGTCGATTTACTAGATCATTAATAAAAATTAGGAATAATAATGGTCGTAAAGCACTATCTTGGGGAACACCAGAAGTGACTAGGCGTAAAATTGATTCTTTTCCATTAACATGAACATATTTTAAGCAATTTGTTATGAGACACTGTGTCGAATGCCTTGGCAATGTCCATATAAATGACATCTACTGATTGAGATCTATCTAAAGCTTTTGTCCAATCATTCAGACAAACAAGCAAGAGAGAGAGAGAGAGTGTGTGTGTGTGTTGTATGTACGTATGTAGGTAGTTGTCTGTTATCGTTGCCTTCATTCAAATCAAAACGATTGACATATGGGAACCTTACTGCAGGTCCTTATTAGGTTCCGTCCCCGCAAAGACGACAACCCACAGCGCCTCATCTCCTGCTACCCTAAGGCTTACAGGAACCGTAGCAATGTTCACAAAAAAATCACAAATAGAATTTTTGCTGGCAATTTCGAGCAATACGTAA
>JASAND010020946.1:0-22128 GCA_030248195.1 Trissonchulus latispiculum | reverse complement strand
TTAAATTTTTTGCACAACAATTGTATGCACGCTACGCTGTAAGTTTATATATATATTAAAGTTTTCTAAGGTTTATATACCTGTTGTAACTGAAAGCGGTACGCTATAACCCATCCGGGGGGAGGGGATCGCTTCGCGCGGGCAAAACATTTTTCTTCTGGTCAAATTTTTCCTGGGGGAGGCAAAACCATTTCGGGGGGCGGCCGCCCCAAGTGCTACGTATACCCCATTAAAGTTTTATGTCGCCTCCATACTTCGGGCGGGGGGGGGGGAGGGCAGATTCACAGTAGCCTTAAGACATAACTGCCACCTCAAATGTAGACTGCTATAACCTATGGTGAGAGGGGGTCTCAGCCCTTCATCAAGCATTTTACGACACAAATCACACAAGACTCCTGTGTTAACTTCCATCCAACCGAAGGGTATCCGTCAAACTTAATGACACATATCTGGGATGGGGTTTGGGTGGGGAACTGGCATAGACCTAGACTCTTGTTCAACAAAATTGAAGAAAGCTTTACAGGGACTCGAATCACCTGAATTTGGAGAGGGGGGCATTGGATATATTTTCATATTTAGATATATATATATATATATATATATATATATATGTATATATATATATATATATATATATATATCTGGTTGATATTGTAGTAGAATTTATTACTGGGCACGAGTGTGTGCCAAGCGGGCGAACCGAAAAAAATCGCAAAGCGGCCTGGGCCAGGCCAAAATTCGCAAGGTGGGCCGCCGGGTCCAACGAAGAAGTGCAAAAAAGTCCGGCACCTCTACTGAAAACAACAAGGTACAAGCAAACATAAAACGAGCAAAGTTCAGCTGACAAACGACGCTGTATAGAAATTACGCACATTCAAAACATGAAAATAAAAGTTGTGAAAGAAATTCTAGCATGCACTACAGATGAGTATACGTATTATGCTGAAAAATAAATAAAAACATGCGCAAAACACACATATATATATATACGTCTATATATATATATATATATATATATATTATATACAGATCAACAGAACTCAGAAGAAATGCGTACGTATATACGTATTCGTATCTACATCTGCATTTTTCTTTCTTCTAATAGGTTGTTCCCACCAACTTAAATGTGCTGTATACAAGCGTGTGTGAATATCATAAAAATGAAAAATGGACAAAAGCAAAAGACCAGCTTTTCTTTCACACTTACAAAAACCTCTTTTTCACACCCTGTTTAATCGCGCAGTCTCACATTTATGTAGGTATATATATACGTACGTATGCTTTAACTACGGGCTGCAAATCTCTGTACGTACACACACCGTGTGTATATATGTACTATATACAAAAATGCGTACAATTTCACGTACGAGAAAAGTGTGGATCACAAAAAGAGATCCTCAATGACAAAAACTTGGTAGGACCTTCTTTGTTAGCGCAAACGCAAACTAACGCACGTTCACGTGAGCAAGAGTACAAAATCACTGAGAGTGTGCCATCAGGTGTGTATCCAAGAACTTGAAAAGGGGGGAGTTTTGACAAAAATTTAATGAAAAGGACTTGACTAAAGTTTTTCACCATAACGATGATTTCTTTTGTAGGGAGAGGAGAGGTAAGGTATATATTGTAGTATTCACAGTTTCATTTCGAATGAGTATGACAATCATGCACCCAACCAACCCTACAGGTACATAATAAACTGTATATATATAATCTTCTACATTAACCCCTAAAGCCGCTTCTTTTGCGCTCTCCGTTTTTCCAAACCCCCGCCCAAAATTTTGCACTAGAAGTAAGTCAGAAAAAATAACCCTTTCCTTACTACAAACCAGTTGCGCAAATATGGCTTCTATAATTTCGGGCTTATTGTAGTGGGGGGGGGGGGGGCGGGGGCGGATCCGATCCAGGGGGGGCGGGGCGGGGGCTGGGTTATCCCGAGTGGGGGTGGGGGCAGCCCCCTTTAGGCGACCACCCCCCCCCCAATGAAAAGCCCCCATAAATTCCGACCTCCCTCCATAACCCCAGAAATTGACAAATTTTACCATTTTAACCCTAAATTTTCAAACATTTTTCCGGCTTCGCCTAATTTTTGACTAAATTTTCGCTAATCTAGCTTAAAAAACTCCTAAAATTAGTCATGTTTAGCAATTTTTAGCAGTTTGCACATAAAAGACCTACAAAAATTCGAAAAAATTTTCTAAAAATATGCCCCCCATAAAGCCACCGCCATAAAAAATTGCCAATGGATAAGCCAGGGGGGGGGGGGGCGGCGGCGGGTGCCCCCCGTCGCGATTCGAAGGTAGGAAAAATTAAGGAGAAAATAGAGAAAGAAAAACAAAAAAATTTCGCGCCCGCGGCGTTGTTAATTTAACTTAACGGCATATTTATTGCATTTATGAAGAAAAAACTTTAAATGCATACGATGTTTTTGAAAAAATTACTATTTTTGACTAAAAATGTGTTGTATTTTAAAACGTTTTCTGAGTTCTTCAAAATTAAAAGAATTAAAGATCCGAAGACCGATTTTATTGTTAAAACAAAAAATTCGTCGGGTTCTGGGGTGAACAAATGTTACCGCCCCCCGTCACCAAATCCTGGATCAGCCAGTGGGGGAGAGGCTCCCCCATGAACAAAATGCCGCCAAAATCGCCGCCCAAAATCAAAGGGTGCCCCTTGTGGCACCAATTTTGACTTTCCTCAGAAGGCCAAATTTTCAGAAGTTTTCCGAAATGATTATTCAATTTTGACCGTTATATCATCCTATTAGTGCAATAGAAATCAACTCATATAATGTACAAGTAATAAAAATGCTCCTCCGGAGCATGAAAAAGTAATATGGGTAGTGGTGAGGTTGTAAAATCAAGGGAGGACTAGTCTTAAAAATGCTTAATATGGGACTAGGTTCAAAAAAAGAAGAGGACTAGGTTGTGGGCGAATTAATATGGGCACAGCTTCGCCGAGCAACCCATATTCGCGGACTGAAAAAGTTATACGTATATACCAGTGTTCAGATTTAGTTAGGGTACGTAAATAATATACGACTATGATAAACGAGTTTTAGTGGAAGCAAACATTTCTTTCGATAAACTCAATATTTATCTACTGAGCGTTTTAACCATTTATAAGAAAAGTATATATTTCATTCAACAATAACTTCAGGATCAGGACTCTCTCCGACGATCTTCTATTTCAATTCAACCGTTAGCGTTACAATCATAGCCTTAGTTTTTTCTCGTTGCTGGCCGTAGTCCTGCACAACCAAATTATATACTATATATATAGTTTACATATATACAACTGCTGGAATTGTAATTATTGACCGACATTAATTGCTTTGTATATGACAATCGCCATGGCGAAGCGTGAAAGCCCGCGAATATGGGTTGCTCGGCGAAGCTGTGCCCATATTAATTCGCCCACACCTAGTCCTCTTCTTTTTTTGAACCTAGTCCCATATTAAGCATTTTAAAGACTAGTCCTCCCTTGATTTTACAACCTCACCACTACCCATATTACTTTTTCATGCTCCGGAGGAGCATTTTTATTACTGGTCCTTCTGTCATTTTAAAGGTTCCCTTTCCAGCAGTGAGCTAACGCAGATAAGGAGCTTGAACAATGCAATAGGCAGGGCAAATGTGAGCAAATGGGTTTTCATTCATTTGATTTCATTTGATACCAAACATGACCTCTTTTGAAGACTTTATATATATATATACGTAATTTTTGACCCACGCCGGCCACCCTCCCACAGGTCGGTGGAGCCACTTTCTGTGGCTGGTATAATGACAAAACTTGATCGCCTCGCCAAGGGCTTTCATTTGACACCAAACTTGACCACTTTTGAAGACTTTCATTTTTGACCCACACCGGACCCACTGTGGGTGGGGCACCCACCCACAGGTTGGTGGGGCCTTTTGGAGGTGGTATAATGACAAAAGTTGATCGCCTCGCCAAGCATGGGCGTATCCAGGGGGAGGGTTTTGGGGGTTGAAACCCCCTCCTTTTGGGTTAACTTTTATCAATACTCCATTACAAAAAGTGCAAATTTTTGTCAAAACCCCCTCCTTTTCAGTAAATTTTAGTTAAAACCCCCTCCTTTTCAAAATCCTGGATACGCCCCTGTCGCCAAGGGCTTTCATTTGACACCAAACTTGACCACTTTTGAAGACTTTCATTTTTGACCCACACCGGACCCACTGTGGGTGGGGCACCCACCCACAGGCCGCTAGACCCACAGGTCCCGTAGACCGTAGTGACCACTGGTCACTTCCCTCGATTTCGGCAATATGCCCAATGAAACGAGCGTAGTCGATTTACCATATATGCCCCGAACCAATACGCCGAAAAATGCTGTTTATAGTTAGTTTTCCCTATTTTGACCTTGGGCGAGGAACCACGGGAGCCATGCTAACCAGTGGTCACTTCCGGCGGTATCGGCAGTATGCTCATCGTTTTCAGCGACCCCGATTTACTATATATGGCTACCACCCCAAGGCCGAAAAACGCCATTTTTAGTGACTTTCAGGCCATTTCTAGTAAAAGTGGGACTTTGAAACTTTTCGCCAAAACAGGTGAAAAATGCAAAGTTTGGGCCCTTCTCCTGAAAGCTCCAGAGCGAAATTAAAAAAATCCCCCTCGTTACATTCCGCGCATAGTCCGAAATATTCAAATAAAACAAACCAAACCGATCTAGCTGCTAACCTGTGAAAAAAAAGTCGATCACAACCGAAGTGCCAAAATAGCGAAAGTCCGACTTTGGGGCCTTGGCACAGAGCCAAAATTGGCAGTGTGCCAAAATGACCAAAAAAGGTTGCATGGGAGGACCCTGCCTACCAACATATAATAGTCGTATAGGACCAAAATGCCCATATCGTTCCAACACGGCGCTGACGTAAGCACTTCCGAAAAGCGTTATTAACCGAGAAAAAAAACAAACGCACGGTAACTCCCGCCTAGTGCAAAATTTCGAAGTTCGGAATTTTAACCAAAAGTATGGTGGTACTTGTAGTACTACTCCAGTACTTTACGATGGTAACATTTTTACCCCTCCCGGACCTCTAATTAGCTGGCACCAGGCCAACACTGTCTCCAGGGGGCCGCGCAGACGCCTTTATACCCATATTATGTAGGGGCGCTATCGCGCCCCTACATAATACATACTAGAAAAAATAGCGCTATTTTTAGCATATTTTTAGAAAAAGGTCCGCCCCTACCCCCAAAAATTCCATGCCTCTCGGACTTTTGGGTCCCTCCAAGAAAACATCCCTAGAATAAGCCCAGTATAATGGTTGCTTGTTTGTTCGCCACATGCTGTATTGTATCATGAATTTCGAGTTAATAAAAAACGTGGTTTTGAAAGTTTAAAAATTTCTGCATAAGGGCTGAATAAGCCAATTTTCCGCTTACTTTCACTACTTTGAACAAATTTCCAACATTCTAAATCATTGTCTATCCAATGCTAGATTTTGGCTTTCCCTTTCCCTTGAACGATGGCAGCCCCGTAAAGCCCCAAACCCGCCCCAAAGATAAAAACTAAAGAAAACAAACCTTGACTGCCACGTCTAGCCAGGGCCCCATGCCCATTGACCTGTGAGGGCGGATGGGGTCCATTGAGATCATTCTTGGAATAGTAGTAAGTGTAGTCGCCACCAGACCTGAAAACACAACATTTCGCAACAATAACTACAACCCATACGTGTATATATTGTTCAAAGTTTAAACACAGGAAATAAAAATGTTCCTTCGGAGCATAAAACAGTATATATTAATTAATGTGGGTGGTGGTGATGAGGTGCAAACTGACAAGAGAACTATCGCGCACAAACGCGCACCCAGGGATCGAAACGACTCCCCTTTGGTAAAGGTATATAAAGGCTTACCCCTGGAGATATCTCCGTCCTGCCACAGGACACATGGGACTGCCGGTGCTCATTCCCGGATTGTCAGCAGTAGAAGCCGAGAGTGTCACCTCAAATGATGACTATATAAATCCGTGGAGGGGGCCGACCCTTCTGCACAGACTCCTGGTACCTTCCCACCGTAGTGGTATATACCATTTACCGACCAATTATATAAGTATGGATAGCTGGGCTGGTTAGAGTAGAGGAAGCCTTGTGGCCTCCGTAGATCAAACCACCGAACCGACCCCGTAGAATCGGAAGTTCAAACCAGCGCCGACCCTTTGGAGCAAAAAAATTATAACTTTTTGCTAATTTTGCAACAAAACCAACATTTTTTAAAAAAATTTGGAGCTGCAGCGTTATCTTCTTGGTTCCGCATTCGCATATGAATCTGGGAAGGGAGCCAGAAACGCGGTTTTATAGAGGTCGGGGGAAAAAACCAACCCGCAAGTGGTGGGAAAAAACCAACCCCCCGTTTGGGCGATGGGGATGAGCTAGCGGGCTCAAATTTGGCATGCAAGTTGGCAGGGCCCATCCCTCCTACCACATGAAATTTGAGCAAAATCGGACCACTTTTGAGCATTTTGTGACATTTTGAAAATTTTGGCATTTTTGACCCCCCAAAAATTCAAAATTTGCCTATTTTTGAAGGCCTGTAAAAAATTTCCATAGCAGTTAGATAATAACTTTTAATAGTCTCAATGAGAACAACATGTGCTCTTTCCAAAAATGTCGGTCTCGCCTTCCTGCGACGCTTGGCAAGCTGCCAGCAGAATTTTTACAAAATGGGAAAAAACCAAGGGGTGGGAAAAAACCAATTTCTGCTTTTGCTGCAAACTCCCAAAAATGGTTCTTAGTTGCTCAAAAGCCATCCACATAGCAAGTTTAATGTGTTCTTTCACGTGAACAGCTCAAAATTGCATTTGGACTTGGCTATTTTGTGCTAGCCGGTAAAAACTTCATTTCGGCGGATCGGATGTTTGGCTCACCTAAAGCGGCCAAAAAGTACTCTGGGACAAAGAAATATATACGCGAAAAAACACTGAAACATCGTTTATTTTAATTTATTTCATCAAATTTCGAAAGATTTACAAATTGTTGCATTTTAACTAGGGATGCACCGGGGCCGGGCGGTAGTCAGGCCCCGGCCCGGCCCCGGTGGTCAGGCCCCGGTACCCACCGGGGCCAAAAATTAGCAGAATTTTGTAAATTTTTGACATTTTTTGACCAAAATTTTGAAATTTCGAAAGTCAAAAAGTGTTACAAAGCGTTTGTTTTCCAGCCGATATGAATGAAAACAACAACAGTAATGTTTGTATATCAAAAAATATTGCAAAATTTAGATTTTCAAGAAAATTTTCTATTTGGACCCCCAATTTCCAGGCCCCGGCCCCGGTACCGGGGCCACGATGAGGTCCCGGCCCCGGTGCATCTCTAATTTTAACATAGAAACTGGCAAATTTGATGAAACCTAGCCAGTTGATGCTGCAAATATTGATGTTTGATTTTCTCACTTATTATACGGAATATCGCAAAAATAAGTGCAGATATGAAGTCAGCGACGCCGATTTAACCTGTTGCATGCATAAAATCACTATTATGAGTTACCCTGACCGAATACTGGGGTTGGTTTTTTTCCCATCAGTTGGTTTTTTTCCCGCCATTGGTTTTTTACCCCGGCTAATTAACCGTTAATTACAAATTAACGACAGGACCTAGAGAGGCGATTTATATACCAAAATGACAGTCTAGACCTGGGCTTATTCTAGGGAATTTTTCTTGGGGGGGGGGCTCTTTGGGGGGGCGGCCCTCGGGGGGCGAGTCATTCTTGGGGGGGGCGAAAATTTTTCAAAATTTTTCTAAAAACATGCTAAAAATAGCGCTATTTTTATAGTAATCGCCAAAAAAGTTCGTTTTTAGTGCAAAAATAGTGCTTAAATAGGCAAAAATCGACTAAAAATCTCCGGCGAAGCCGGAAAATTTTTGAAAATTTGGCCTTCTCAGCGATTTTTTCAGGGTACCAAAAGGGGCACCCACTTTTTTGGGGGGGGCGATTTTTGGGGGGGGGGAACGATTTTTGGGGGGGAAGGGTGTTTATGGGGGGCCCCCCCACCTCCCCCCCACTAGAATAAGCCCAGTAGACAGGGCTTGATAAGAAAATAATTTATAGCCAGATTGCTCCATTGGGTAGTTCTGCAGAGTCCAAAAAGTGACTACCTTTGGTTTTTCCCCCCGACCTCTGTATGCACTCTATAAAGTTGAGATATTTCTGAGCTCAGAACCGACGAAACTTAGTAGAATGCTACCAAAATTTTTCCTTTTTTGAAAATTTTGTTTGGCCAGTTTTTTATACTGACGTGTGAAAGGGCCTCTAAGCCTATATAAGTCTGATACTAAGCCTTAGCCCTACATTAAAAATTGGCTCTAATATATATATATATATATATATATATATATATATATATATATATATATATATATGTATATATGTACCCATAAAATCCATATACATACGTATATTTGATTTTTCCAAATCTGGAAGTTCCCCCAGGTTCACATAACCCCATATAAAGTTAAGTATATATATATATACGTATGCATATATACACAAGTAACAGGAATGCTCCGCACAAAAGGGGATAATATGTGTGTTGGGCCTATCCTTTAAATTCCGGTTGAGAAAGTAAAAGCATAAATCCGACATATATAACAACTTTTGATGGATGGTTCCATGTCAAAAGTTGCTCAGCTCAGTTAGGGATTTCAGTTGATATATGTATACCAAATTTGACCACTTTTGCAAAATTTTATTTTCGACCCAAAATCGCCTTAAGTCCCCACCCCACCCCACCACAGCACTCTACAGCCACTTTGGGTATATCCGCAGTTCTACATATGACAAAAGTTGCTCAGCTCACTTAGGGCTTTCATTTGATACCAAATTTGAACAATTTTGAAAAATTTTATTTTTGACCCAAAATAGCCGAAGTCCCCACCCCACCCCACCACAGCACTCTACAGCCACTTTGGGTACGCAATTCTATGACAAAAGTTGCTCAGCTCACTTAGGTCTTTCATTTGATACCAAATTTGACTGAAAAATTTTATTTTCGACCACTTCACCACCCACCCGACTGACCCTTCAAACGGCAAACTGGCACCAGCCCAGCAAAATAGGCACGTCGGACGGCAAAACGGATACCGGGAATGAGCTGGGCACACCTGAAAACCCCTATAGACAAAGTTTTGAGAGTCCAGGTAAAGCCTACTATGGACCTCCAGGAAGCGGTTTTCGATTTGACCCTCCCGACGACAAAGTGGAACCAGCCCAGCAAGATGGGTGGGTCTGACGGTAAAACTGACTGTGGGAATCGATTCTCCGTGCTAGAAAACCGTTGTATGAAAGATTTGAGCTTTTAAAGTTGAATAGATACATAGATAGCAAGAAATTTCTATTTTTCATTTTTCGAATTTTCGCCCTTTTTGACGGGCCACTGTGGTCGCTAGGGAAGTGATAGAGAAACGCAACCTGGACCGTTAGTTAGTTCAATATATGTAATTTCTGAATATAAAAAGAAATCAGCTCCAGCTCGTAACGTTCGACCTGAGCGACGACCACAAAAATGGTCACTTTTCGCCAGGGTTTTTTTGTGTAAAATACTGTGTATTTACACAAAAAAAATTAATTTACACAGTGAAAAACTAATTTACACAACAAAATACACAGCCAAATTTTCGAAAATTTTTACAAAGTGCTCTGAAAAAATTGTTTTCAAGTCTTCAAGTTTTAAAAAGCTCTAGCTTTTAACTGGGGGCTGCCGCCCCCAGACCCCCGCCTGTTTCCAATGGTTTAGAATGGTTTTCTGCATTTCTGCATCAACATGGTTATGGGTGTTTTATTCTCCTAAGTCTTAACGCTTCTACTTATACAGTTGCGTATAATTTATTTTCGTACTGCATGCGAATATTCGTAAATAGCTAGTATTTATTCGTATTTAACTATACATATGTTTTCTGAAGCTAGTATTATTCAATATGATTTCTTGTTTATCTCTTGTATATATAATAATAAAAGCAGTCAGACCCTAAAAATAGTTGCCATACAACCCGAGAAATATTCAATACGAAAGCTAAAGGAATACAACTTTTCAATGCCGTTTCTGCCGTTAATTTAAAAAATTTCTCAACTTCTGGGGGGCGGAACCCCCCTCCGTTGTATAATTGTTTTCTGCATTGCGACATGATTATATATAGGTGTTCCATTGTTTCTGCAACTATATACTTCTGCTTATCCAGTTGCGTATAATTTATTTACGTACAGCGTGCAAATATTAGTAAGACAGTATAGTATAGCTAGTACATATGTACGGTTCAATATCGTTTCTTGTACATATCATGTATCATAAAAAGCAGTGTGGGCCACAAAATTGTTGCTGTCTAGCACAATAAATATTCAAAACGAAAGCTAAAGGAATACAACTTTTCAATGCCGTTTCTGCCGTTAATTTAAAAAATTTCTCAACTTGAGCCCCCCAGACCCTCCTCCGTTGTATAATTGGTGTGTCTGTACTATATGGAGCCGTCCCCAGTAGCAGTTAAAGCATTGATCCTTAGTACGTGGCCAGCAAGTTTGTGAAACAATTATTCCAAAAAGTTGGAAAAATAAAGAAATCGTTTCAGTAGGCGAAGTGTTTTTCAGAAATTTGAATTTGTCCAATCTTATTTTTGACATTTAATGAATTAATCTTTTTAAACATTTCCATTATGAATTCTATTGCAATTTACAAAATTTTCTCAACTTCTGGGGGGCGATTTTATTCTATATTACAGTTGAAAAACGACACTTTTAAATTTTACACAGCTTCAAACAAAAATACACAGTGAAATTTAAATTTACACAAGATTTACACAGGTCCGATTTTGAAAAAACCCCTGCTTTTCGCTCTGAGCCGACTTTGCGCCGCCACTGCGGCGCTGTGGCGCAGCTGCGGCGCAAAAAAGTTGCGATTCTTAAATTCTTTAGAGGGTCTATACTACTAGACCCTATAGCCCTTTGGGTTGGCCCACCGCTGCAGTTCACGTGAAAGCGGCGAACAGTATGTACAATACAACCATCAAATAAGGAGAAACCGGAAAAAACATCGCTGCCATAACCGGTCCGGGGCGCAACTTTTTAACGGTAAGTGATACGGGGCTGAAACTTCACAGATATACTAAACTCGATGTGCTCTACATTTTGCGCATGAAATCTGCGCAGGATCTGCGCAGGATTTTGCGCAGCTTCTTTTACACTGTCTCCAGCCACTTTTCACACATATTACTAGTGGGAAAAATGCCCTAAACGGGCATGCAATGGCTAGAATAGGGAAAGAAGGAAGGGCGGAAAAATGCCAATATATACGTATATATACTTGTCAGTCGGCGCTGAAAATGGTAAGAAACTAGATTCAGCGCCGAATAGGGAAAGCAGTCGGCGCTGAAAATTATAGAAACTAGATTCAGCGCCGAATAGGGAATGCAGTCGGCGATGAAAAGGATAGAAACTAGATTCAGCGCCGAATAGGGAAAGCAGTCGGCGCTGAAAATTATAGAAACTAGATTCAGCGCCGAATAGGGAATGCAGTCGCGTAGCGTGGAACAGGCACTTCCTCCGTCCATCCTATTCGCGTGAACTGCTCTGCACTCCCCGAGAACGTGGTATATACTGCGTTTGAAATGAGGCAGGATACAATATCGTTTGTGTAACAAAAAGTTAAAGCCGGAGCTGCTGTCTTCTGCATAAAGTACATAAAGTATATATATACATTGTCTATTAGCATTAGTAGTTCCAACTGGGAATACTCTGTTAGGCATTTGGACTTTTAATAATTTCGCTCTTAATAGTAGTCTAAAACAAATTAAAAGTGTTATTGATCGTTAAAAATGTTGTGTTGGAAAAGCCAATAAAAGTATGTGCCAAAACGAAATCTTAATCTTGTCTATATTAGGACACTAAAACGCGATCTCAGTAGATATTCAACTGTCGCGAGGCTCAACTAAGTCTAAAAGTAGACAACCCAGGAACAGTTTCAAGTTTGCTCTATGAGATAAAATTGTACGCGAAAGCAGGCGCTCATATCAACATATTGTAATTCACGAGCATAAAACCCATTCACAGTTAATGAGATTACCGTATCGAAGGTAACATTGTTAGAAAAATGAACCGTTCAGCTGGATATATCGCAATTCACGCGAATAGGATGGACGGAGGAAGTGCCTGTTCCACGCTACGCGACTGCATTCCCTATTCGGCGCTGAATCTAGTTTCTATAATTTTCAGCGCCGACTGCTTTCCCTATTCGGCGCTGAATCTAGTTTCTATCCTTTTCATCGCCGACTGCATTCCCTATTCGGCGCTGAATCTAGTTTCTATAATTTTCAGCGCCGACTGCTTTCCCTATTCGGCGCTGAATCTAGTTTCTTACCATTTTCAGCGCCGACTGACAAGTATATATACGTATATATTGGCATTTTTCCGCCCTTCCTTCTAGCCATTGCATGCCCGTTTAGGGCATTTTTCCCACTAGTTTCTTGCATTTTTCCGCTTTAGCGTTTTTAAGAGGGCTTAATACATAAAATGAATAAACTGCCAGAAAAACGGTTTGAAAAAACCAGACAGGACGTACATATATACGTACGTATATATCTATTGTAAGCATGTTTAGGGCATTTTTATCATTTGTACGGAGCACTATCTCTTTATATTGGTTTGTTTGTATGTAAGGGTTACGCATTGTCATGGTAGATGTAATACACTGTTGTACGTGGACGCGGCGTAAGGGACTGGGCGGCCGCGGGGCAAATCACGTGCTGTATTAGACTACATTTACTAACCCTATGTGATTTGCTCGGGATCCCCCCCGAAAAGTAAGGGTTTATCTGAAAAGAGAATTAGGTGGGTGGGGTCAGTATATCGGAAAACAGGATGAGGGGGTGCGAACGCCCACGGAGGGCAGGGTTTTTAGTAGGGGGCGAGGGCACCCCGAAAATGCCTCCCCCCGGATTTTGGGCTTTCCCCCTAAACGAGCGCCACACGTAGCTGGGTCCACTTTGGAGGGGTCCTCCAATGACAAAAAATGTTCGCCTTGCCACGGGCTTTCATTTGATAACAAACTTGGAAATTTTTTAAAAAATCGATTTTTGACCAGTCCGGACCCTGGTCAGGGCGCCACAGGCCGCTGGGAACACTTTGGAGGGGTCCTCCAATGAGAAAAAATGTTCGCCTGACCAAGGGCTTTCATTTGATACCAAACATGGCCACTTTTGGAAAAATCGATTTTTGGCCATTTTGGACCACTTTGGAGGGGTCCTCCAATGACAAAAAAATGTTCGCCTCACCAAGGGCTTTCATTTAATACCAAACTTGGAAATTTTTTAAAAAATCGATTTTTGACCAGTCCGGACCCTGGCCAGGGCGCCACAGGCCGCTGGGGCCACTTTGAAGGGGTCCTCCAATGACAAAAAATGTTCGCCTCACCAAGGGCTTTCATTTGATACCAAACATGGCCACTTTTGGAAAAATCGATTTTTGGCCATTTTGAACCGGTCCGGACCCTGGTCAGGGCGCCACATGCCGCAGGGTCCACTTTGGAGGGGTCCTCCAATGACAAAAAATGTTCGCCTGACCAAGGGCTTTCATTTGATACCAAACTTGGAAATTTTTTAAAAAATCGATTTTTGACCAGTCCGGACCCTGGTCAGGGCGCCACAGGCCGCTGGGAACACTTTGGAGGGGTCCTCCAATGAGAAAAAATGTTCGCCTGACCAAGGGCTTTCATGTGATGCCAAACTTGGCCACTTTTAGAAACATCGATTTTTGACCATTTTGGACCGGTTCGGACCCTGGTCAGGGCGCCACAGGCCGCTGGGACCACTTTGGAGGGGGTCCTCCAATGACAAAAAATGTTCGCCTCGCCACGGGCTTTCATTTGATACCAAACTTGGCCACTTTTAGAAAAATCGATTTTTGGCCATTTTGGAACGGTTCGGACAATGGTCAGGGCGCCACAGGCCGCAGGGTCCACTTTGGAGGGGTCCTCCAATGACAAAAAATGTTCGCCTGACCAAGGGCTTTCATTTGATACCAAACTTGGAAATTTTTTAAAAAATCGATTTTTGACCAGTCCGGACCCTGGTCAGGGCGCCACAGGCCGCTGGGAACACTTTGGAGGGGTCCTCCAATGAGAAAAAATGTTCGCCTGACCAAGGGCTTTCATTTAATACCAAACTTGGAAATTTTTTAAAAAATCGATTTTTGACCAGTCCGGACCCTGGCCAGGGCGCCACAGGCCGCTGGGACCACTTTGTAGGGGTCCTCCAATGAGAAAAAATGTTCCCCTCACCAAGGGCTTTCATTTGATATCAAAGTTGGAAATTTTTTAAAAAATCGATTTTTGACCAGTCCGGACCCTGGTCAGGGCGCCACAGACCGCTGGGGCCACTTTGGAGGGGTCCTCCAATGACAAAAAATGTTCGCTTCACCAAGGGCTTTCATTTGATACCAAACATGGCCACTTTTGGAAAAATCAATTTTTGACCATTTTGGACCGGTCCGGACCCTGGCCAGGGCGCCACAGGCCGCTGGGACCACTTTGGAGGGGTCTTCCAATGACAAAAAATGTTCGCCTCACCAAGGGCTTTCATTTGATACCAAACATGGCCACTTTTGGAAAAATCGATTTTTGGCCATTTTGGACCGGTCCGGACCCTGGTCAGGGCGCCACACTGTGTTTTTTTTTCGTCCGAACTTTTTGCGGTCCGTGGCGCAATGCCCCAAAATTTTTTGCGTAATTTGGAAAAAAATTGCGCCACGCCTGTTTTCGCTCAAAAAACCGATTTTTGCGTTATTTTATACTTTATTTAACGTTTTAAAGCATTTTAAATGCTTAATTTATCGTTTCGCCACGCCAGAGAGGAGCCTTCCAAAATTTTACGCAATTCTTAGCGCGAAAGTGGGTGAATAGAATATTTATATGAAACATTCAGCAGGAATTTGTTGAAAATTGGACTTCGCAACTGTGAGTGTGTTTTCGCAAGAAGTTTGTCTTTTGAAAAATTTTTTCGCGATTTCACTATCTTGTTTTCGACATATATAAATGAATACAACGTATTTTGATTATTTAACATTATGTCGTTTTAACGACATTAAAGAAAGATCAGAGACGAATACGCTAAAGAAAGAACGCTAATGGTAAAGCTGGGAACGAAATAGAACAATTATATATGTAGATGCACCGGAGGCGCAAAAATTTTTCAAAAATTTCTTTTGTAGTTCAAAACTTTTCAAGAAATTAGTAATTAGTTGATTCAAAAACCGTCCATTTCGTCCGTTCTAAGAAAATTGTGCGGCCACGTGCGAGGGGTAAGTTTCGTAGAGCTGAACAGATTATATATATACATCTACAATTTTCATTTTTAATCAACGTACGGTTCCTGCACTTGATGTATTGTAAAAAATGCTTTCAAGCCCCAAACAATTTTGCAAAGGCACTTTTGAATTATATAGTGGAAAACAAAACATAGCTGATACAATACAACGCTTTAGCATCAACATCAATCAACAACAAACAACCATAAAGTTTTGGAGTAAACTCAAATAAGCAAATGTACACACAAGGCGGGGGTCTGGGGGCGGCAGCCCCCAGCAAAAATTAGGAGAATTTTAAAATTGTTGACTCCAAATAGCATTTTTTAAGCATATTTTGGCTCAAAAATTTTTGCGTACTGTGGCGCAAAGGCCCAAAATTTTTTGCGTATTTCAGAAAAAAATTGCGTAATTTCGCAGTTTGTGGCGCAAAAAAAAAACCCAGGCGCCACAGGCCACTGGGGCCACTTTGGAGGGGTCCTCCAATGACAAACAATGTTCGCCTCACCAAGGGCTTTCATTTGATACCAAACTTGGCCACTTTTAGAAAAATCGATTTTTGGCCATTTTGGGCATGGTCCACGGTCCGGACCCCTGGCCAGGGCGCCACAGGGGTCCGGGCGAAACCTACTATAGTCTATGCTGTAGTGCCCCCGCACCCCACCCCAAATCCCAAATAAGAGAGAGCTGCTTACTGTAGATATTTCTGTAGAAGAGGTTAAAGTTGGAGTTGCGACACGGTAGGGCCCACCACCATCAGGGTGCCCCCCAGCCACATGGATAGGTCCTACAGCGAAACTAATGGGCCATTTAGATTCACCATATAGGGGTTCCTATTCGAATACGAAACCTCAGCCCAGCAGCTCTTATGTATAGGGCTGCCTACTCCGTAGGCCCAGACCCCCCTTTTATACGTTAACTAGTGACCCCTGGCCAGAAAACTACAGGGGCCAGATCCAAAATTCATATACCCCATGGCAATTAGGGCCGTGGGGCCATGCTCCTCGGCGAACCTCAGACCCATCGGCCTGCCCCAGTTCAAGTTTACTTGAACAGAAGGATTGACCGTTTTGGTCTTCGAATCTCCGAAAAAATCGAAATCCTGCTATGTACACAGACCTATGGGGAGGCCCTACCTACTCCATACTCATTTCCCCAAAAATGGGGAAAAAGTTGTTCAAAAAAAACCCCATATAGTATAGGAAATCTAAGACCTCCGACCCCTAGGGGTGGGGGAAAAAATAAAATGGAGAGAAAGTCGTGCATTGAAAAATTGAATCTGTCATATCTCAAAAACGGCTCGGCCGATTTTGCTCAAATTTGCAGAGCATGGACCCCTCGTGAAGGGCTTTCTACTGGTACAATATGAAGGCTCTACCTCAACTCCTCCGCTGGCAACAGGGAAAACTATGTTCCAACACTACGCACACTAGCGTAGATACGGGGCGGGCGGGGCGGGCGGCCGCCCTCCCCGAAATAATGGCTTTGCCCCCCTGAAAATTTGGGCAAACGAAAAATTTTACGCCCGCGCGGAGCGCGGGCGTTTAATGTGATTAGAAACATGCACAAATTGTACATTAATGCTTCAAAATAGCTCAACATTGATGCATTTTCTACACCATTAAAAAATTTTTGCGCCTTCGGCGCGAATTTTGGCTATTTACATTATCAAAATTATTATTTTTCATTAAGCATGCTAACGAATGTTTGTATATATAACTAGTTGCTTTGCAGTTTTGCTGTTAAATATCTGCGTTATTCCCAACATCTCAGCTTCGGCATAATTGGTTGATATGATCAGGATACGCAGTTCTTAATGGGAGCATCCTAATAGTTTGAGTTTTCGGACAAGACAGTAAACGTAGAAAATAGCAAATATATAAAGGTGCGAAATGTTGTTAGACAATTGATAAATCATTGTAAAGAATTAAATGTTTCAATAGCGTTTAATGGCGAACTTTAAAAATTTTTCAACTTAGTGGGGGCTCCGCCCCCCAGACCCCCCGTTTGGGACTTGTGTACCTATTATAATTAGACCTCTGCTAGTTTGCTTTACTTTACCTTGGTTTACCTGCTTTCTAGTTCTGTTATTAACTGCATTATACCAAACATGATCTGCCTTCAACGACGGATAATGGATATGCTTAGAATACCCTGTTCCAAATGGGAGCATCTTAGTCTTAGTTTTCGTACGGGATTGTGGAAGTCAAAAATTTAAATAGGTAGCAAATTAAACTACACAATTTAGTTTGGGAACTGATTATATTCTATTCAAAGAATTCTATGTTTCAGCAGCGTTTTTAACGGCAAAATTTAAAAATTTTTCAACTTTAGGGGGCTCCGCCCCCAGACCCCCCGCTTTGGGTTTTTGCGTGCCGCTTTCGGTTACAACAGCATTAAGCTATGTATATATATATATATATATATGTACTGAACTAGAAAACTTATATTACCAGGTAAAGTTACAGCATATGTAGCGTGCATACAATTATTGCGCAAAAAATGAAATTTACCCCCCCCCCAGCCTTCGGTCAACACCGCCCCCCCTGAAAATTTTTCGTACCTACGCTACTGACTACGCAATACGCCTTTTTCCCTATTCTAGGTAGTGCGCTGACGCGCACTACCTGATAGGGGTCGCTGCCGCGACCCCCCTATGATATTACTGGTTAACCTTCATATGTTAATACAAGAGAAGTGAATGGATGTCTTACGAATTTTTGGAAGCCTGGAATGCATCAGCATAGCGAAACATGGGAGAATTTGAACTGGAAACACCCGGCATAAATACAAATTATTTCGGAAGACGGTGCTAAAATTAAGCAGATAAGCAGCAATTATGAAATTTCATCACTTGATTAGATTTACTTTAGGCAAAAATAAGTGGGGGAGAGAGTGGGGGGCGCCCCCCCCCCACTAGTGGGGGGGAGGGCGAAAAGTGGGGGATAAAATGGGCCAAAAACGTTAAAAATGCTGTATAAATAGCCTGTTTTCCACATACACCGGTGTGGATGAAAATGTGGATGTGGTGAAAATTTTGACCAAAACTCCTAAAAATTTGGCAATTTCTGGGCACCTCAGGGTGAGTGGGGGTGGGGCCAAGTGGGGCGGGAGGTGCTCGAGTGGGTGGAGGGGGAACCCAAAAAGTGGGGGACGCCCCTCCGCCCCTCCCCAGCAAAATAAATCCCGATTATATATAAGCCACAATATGTGCAAATTTAGGCATATTTTAGCAAAATTTGTCAATTTTCAAGCCCTTTTTGCGTACGAAAAGTATCGACAAAAGCTTTTGAGTACGCTTTAGGGATGGGTCGGAAAAAAGGACTGGAAAAAAAGAATTTTTCGGTTTTTTTTATTTTTTCCGATGGGGTGGAAAAAAATGGAAAATATTCCTAGTGTTATTTTAACGATTTTTACAGCAAAATTTAATGTTTCCTGAACTATTCCGGCGATTTCGCACTATTTACAACTTTTTCCGTGGGCCATAGTAGGGGGGGGGGGTATGCTAAATCTGACCAAACTGCAATTGGGTTTTTGCGAAGCATCGGAAAAAAATGGAGAATATTCGAGACATGTTCTGAAAGTTAATTTATGAAATCAGAACATTAAGAAACTATCAAGAACACTGTTTAATGAACTAATAAGACAATGTCCATGAATTTGAGCTAATTCTGGCATTTAAGATTTTTTTGCCATGGAGTGTGTATATGGTTGCGTAACTCAGGTAAACTTAACAATTCCATGTCTAACAGTGGAATGTTCAGCCAAAACCTTTTAAAACATCTGGTATTCTTTATTTTACGAGGTGAATTACATACGAAAACCAGAGACCAGGTCTAGCAGAACCGTCAAGGTATACAGAAGTCACTTGTAGTTTATTCTACAGTATTGTCTGCTGAAAAATTAATTCCTGTAATCAATACTGAAACTTTTGTACCCACTTGTGTAAGTGCGCACTACACGGAGGCACGGGCGGATCCAGGATTTCGTGACGGGGGGAGGGCGGTAAAATTTTCCCAAGGGGGGTCTGGGGGGCTCTAGTTGAAGAAATTTTTTGTTTCTGCAATAAAATCGGTCTTCGGATCTTTAATTCTTTTTATACTGAAGAACTGAACAAATTTTTTAAAATTCTTGACATTTTAGGCAAAAATGGTAATTTTCTCCGAAAAATCGGATGCATTCCAAGCTTTTTCTTCACAAATGCAATAAATATGCGGTTAAAAAGTAGAAAATTCGCGCCGAAGGTGCGAAATTTTTTGGTTTTTTGTCCCTTTTTCCTCTTTTTCTCCTTAATTTTCCTACCTTCGAATCGCGCGGGGGGGGGCCGCCCCCCCCCCGCCCCCCCCTGGATCCGCCCCTGCACGGAGGGGCTATTAAATATGTTGAAAACGGCTTCTATACCTGCAGAAACATGAAATAACACAACTTTTAGCACATTGGTGAATTTTGGAGTGACCGGAAAAAAAGAGGAAAAAAGAGAAAAAAATGGAAAAAAATGGAAAAAACCGGAAAAAACTGTTTTTTCCGGCAACCTTTTTTCCGGAAAAAACCAACCCTAGTACGCTTAATGTACTGTACATCGAAAAAGGAGCATTTTTAGCTAAAAACACTTGGGTACAGTTTAGGGGGTCCTCCCCCCCAATTTCGGATTTTGGTGGGGTCTCCCGAGCCAAATTCGGACCATAGATGAACCTGCGGGCGAGGTGGGGGGGGAACGTGGAAAAGTGGACTGTGGAAAAGTGCCGACCCCACCCTCGAAATTTTGGAGGCAGATCCCACCCCCACCAAATCCCAGACCCCACCCACCCAAATGTGTCAGACCCCACCCTCAAAATTTTGAAAATTTTGCCTCAAAATTAGTAAAAATTCGAAATTTTTTGGAAAAATTCGAAATTTTTGCAAAAAATCCAAGTTTTTTCAAAATGAGCAAAAATGAAAAATATTGAAGATTTTTAGTTGGAAATAATGTTTTTTAGCAAATTTGCGATTTTTTCTAAATATTGGACACAAAAAATTTTTTACCCATCCCCAAATTCGATTTTTCCGGACACCACCCTATCTCAGAACGGCTAACCTGACCCCACCCACCCTAGTTTCGGCTACCCCCTCCCCCAACTTTTTCTCAAGGTACACCTATGATTTGGACCTTTTACTCCCACCCAAGGTTTTTTTTAGGCCATAGCTTAGGCCATGGCCTAAATTTATGAGTCGATGGCCTAAAGAATTTTGGCCGTTGAGGCCATTTGGCCTAAATTTTTCGACGAAAACCCAGTTAAATTTTATTGATTTATAAGTAAAAACAGTAATTTTCTAAAAAAATTTTTGGTCGCTGTCAGCGCCCATTGGCTCTCTCCTGTTCGGACTAAGGCTACGGCCTTAGTGACTGCAGGCTGGCGTTTTTCATTATTTCTCTATGATTGTCTATTTGTACTTATAAATGTGCATAAAGGTTGTAATTTCATTTACTGTTATAAAGATTTCATAGAAGAAATGCTATTTTTTAGTTGTTTAACTTTATTTCTATTAGTTTAATGGTCTTTTTTCATTGGTTATCTATATGCATATATAGCCATGGGGGGAAAACCCACTTTTCCGGATTTTGGCTGGAACTTTTTTGTTATATATAAGGGCTAGCTGAGAACTCTATATATATACGTATATACCATCGTACTTGGCGTACTTAGAACTTTCTTTTAAGCCCATTTGCACTTCTCTAGGTTGTACCGTTAGGCCGGTATAATGCAAAAAGTAGCGGGGGAAAACCCAATGGGGGAAAAACCCAAATGGAGGGAAAATAAACCCACCCCTCACAGGTCCTAAAAATTGTCGTAGCGCGATTCTGACACTTCCTGTGTAAAATTCAACTCTTTTTTAGTTAGTATGAGTCAAAATACCCGACCTAGGTAGCTTTTTTTGAGATCTCATGTGCCATTGAAAATGCAGCATCAAATGGACAGGTTTCATAAAGTTTAACACATAAACATAGGGCAATTTTTGAAAAATGCTAAAAACGATGTAATTTGATAAAACTTATTATTCTAACGTGTAGAGAATGGTTTTTTACGTACAATTGGCTATTAAAAGTCACAATTAGACCTCTGCTGGGTCATCCAGCAGCGAAATTGCACTTTTAGGGTTTTATGCCTCTAGCTACCCAAGTATTCAAAATTGTCCAAATCTGACAGCATAGGGTGACGCAGCGTCCTCGATAATATCGTACTACAGTCCCGAATTGTTTCCCAGTTGAGCTGGTAAAAAATTTTTCAAAAAAATTTGGGTGGGTTTTCCCCCCATAGTGGGTTTTTTCCCCGCCACGTTTGGCAATGTGCCAGTCTAACGGTGCATCGGATCGTCTAATTTTTGCTGTGTGCAAAGAGGAAGACTTGCCATCATTGCAGATATTTGCAAAACTTTTCTAGCCCAACCCTGTCAAAAGTTACATCGGTCCAAACTTTTGCCAAATTTTTGGAAGGTTGGACCAAAAAGTTGGACGTCCCCCCCCCAAAAAAAAGTTTTGGGGGAGGGTTGAAAAAAGGCTTGGGGGGGGGGCTACCCCCCCCAACCCCCCCCCCCCCACCTTACCACACGAAAACTTTTCCTGGAAAAAATCGGAAAAAAACCGGAATAATAGTGTCAACTACAAATTTTTTCCCGATATTTTCCCGATTTTTTCCGGATACCTGAAAAAATCGGAAAAAATCCGAATAAATTATTCTGATTTTTTCCCGATTTTTTTCCGATATTTTCTAACTAGTGGGAAAAATGCCCTAAACGGGCATGCAATGGCTAGAATAGGGAAAGAAGGAAGGGCGGAAAATGCCAATATAT